>CATIWC010000924.1:0-251946 GCA_948472305.1 Vicia faba | reverse complement strand
TATTAAAATTATAAAAAAATACAAAAAATAATAATAAAAATTTTAATAACTAATAATAAGATTAATAATAATAATAATAATAATAATAATAATAATAATAATAATAATAATAATATAATAATAATTAATTATAATATATAATAATAATAATATAATTAATATATAATAATAAATATAATAATAATAATAATATAATTATAATTATAATTAATAATTATAATTATAATTATAATAATAATTATATAATAATAATAATAATAATTATAATTATAATAATAATTATAATATAATAATAATAATTATAATTATACTAATAATTATAATAATAATAATAATTATAATAATAATAATTATTATAATAATAATAATAATTATAATAATAATAATAATTATAATAATAATAATAATAATAATAATATAATAATAATAATAATAATAATAATAATAAATAATAATAATAATAATAATAATAATAATAATAATTATAATAATAATAATGTTGTTGTTGTTGTTGTTGAGTAATGCCAGCGTCTAAAGCGTATAATATAAGAAAACTAGCACGAGGATATTGCTTGGAACGTTCTATATACATGTTGAAAATTCAACATGGCTCATACGGTTTCTTCGACTTTCTTCCTTTCCTTCTATATCTTCTTATAATGTTTTCTCAATGATCAAAAGCCGGCACAAACCTCAAAACCTTAAAACAAAAACAAAATCATGTCTGTCTACGAGGAAAGACCATTGGTGATGGAAATGGAAGCCAAACAAGAATTTGATGATGTCAACGGTATGGATGCGGGGTGTGGATTTTTCGAGTTTTCACCTCGGAGTGGTGGCGACGCCACGACGAAGAAGGTAAACACCTACTTGATGATAAGAGTGAAGGAATTAGAGGAGAAGATACTTGGGTGATGGAGAAGTTGAAGAAGATAAAGGAAACATCAGAAGTGATTGCTGGTCCAAAGTGGAAAACATTTATTAGAAAAATAAGTGGATATGGAAAAAAGCAACAAAAGAATAGGTTTCAATATGATGCACATAGTTATGCTCTTAATTTCAATAGTGGAGCACAAAGTGAAGATGAAGAATATTTGCCTCCAAGTTTTTCAACCAGGTTTTCTAATCCTTTTCCGGGGCCAAAATGAAACATAATATTATATATGTATTTAATGTTCGTGTATCTTACAATTATAGTATTACTTTGATTCATTGATTGTATAAATTTGTTTCCATGTTCATGATAATTCTCGGGTTCATAAATCTGTTTCATACCTCTCTTCCCCTTAATTGGTATTCGAAAAGTACAAGATGTATTGACGACTTGTTCAAAGTTGTTTATTCTTTAACTTTACTTTAGGACAAATCTTTCTCATATCAAGTTGTCCTCTTGCAACTTGTAGATAAACTATACATGTACGGTGGCAACTATTGAGCATATCTATTTTTGCCCAATTTTTTTATTTTAAAAATAGATCAAAATTTAAAATTTGTAGCCTCTAAATGTCCATTCCTTTCCACCTAATTTATTTGCGGGCTTTTCCATGTATAAATTTTTGCAATTTAAATGCTATACCCACATACTCTTTTTAGAGAACGGGACAAAGTTTTAAACTCTATTTTATCATATATTTTTATATAATTGATCTAAATGGAACAGACATATAAATTTATGATTTATAATTTTTATCTCCTCAATGATATCAGGTATTAATAAATTGATCACTGATTAATATTATAAGGATATGAATAATAAATTATGAGTGATTACAATATTAATTAAGTATTTGTTTTTTTTATTTATCATTTGATAATTTTACTAACTTCTAATTAAATTGTGACTAATCATCTCTCGTTATCATTTAAACTCCTGAACTAAAAAAATTATTTCTCCCACCCTTAGTGGTGGAGAAACATCGTATAAAAATTCAAAAATATCCTCCTAATTTAAAAATATATTTTTGAACGCATCCGTCACACTAAATTTATGCGTAATGAATCACAATTCTCTTTTTCTAAAAATTAATCTGAAGATACAATTCCGTAATAGCCCATATGTGTTAGTTGTATAATTCTTGTTTATTTATATTTGGGCTTTTAATATGTGTATTTGGGCTAAACCCTATAATTCTTGTCATCTGGAATCTCAATGACAATATCAGCACAAATCGGGAAATCCAATAAAGCAGCAAATTCACGGATGATGAACCTGTGGGTAAAACCAAACAATCTGAATGAAACCAAACATCTGGCCAACCCTAAACCAATATCAGGGTTGTAATGCAACGAACTGAGGAACTCCAGCGTCAAGTTGCGGTAGGTAGGCTGCTGATGATGAATAAAAATAATCCCAACAAACCTGGTTAAACATGAAGCGAACACTCTCCCCGATGCCCAATGCGGACAATGTGGGGTCGTGCACACAGATGGTGGGATACATCTCTCTCGGAGCAAGCATCTCATAACGCTTCTGCTGAGCATCACCCACGAAGGTGACATGCATAATGTCAGAAAAGTCCATAGCGAAAATCAGTAAAGAAAAAGAAATGTGAATCCTGTAGGTTAATATGAAAATAGTTTTAAATCAGCATCGGCCTAATGCCTAAAAATAGAAAAGAAGAAAAGAACAGAAAAATTTTTGTAACATTTTTAAGAGAAATATAAAAAAAACTTTTAGTAAATAAAAATTTTAATAAAAATGGTGGGTTGCCTCCCCACAAAGCGCTTTGTTTAACGTCGGAAGCTCGACCTATATTGAAAATCGAAAATCTATTTTGGTGACTCAGCCGGCAGCTGTATAAATCGCAAACTAGCTGAGTAGTCCCTATTCTCAATGCAGTGGTAATGCTTCAAACGCTGACCATTTACAACAAATGGATCGCTGGTTTTTCCTTTAATTTCTATAGCGCCACTTGAGAGTATTTTTAATAACTTCAAAAGGTCCTGACCATCTAGAGCAAAGTTTCCCTGGAAATAATTTAAGTATGGAGTTAAACAGGAGTACTACATCGCCCTCATTGAATTCTTTCCTAGAGATGCGTTTGTCCTGCCGTTTCTTAGTTCGCTCCTTGTAGATTTTGGCATTCTCGTATGCATCTAGCCTAAGCTCTTCCAATTCATAGATGTCTAGAACTCTCTTTTCTCCGCGGCTTTGTAACTTAGTTCAGGGTTTTGATGGCCCAATAGGCTTTGTGTTCCAGTTCTACGGGTAGATGGCATGATTTACCATAGACCAGTTTGAAAGGTGTGGTTCCAATGGGTGTCTTGTACGTTGTTCTGTATGCCCATAATGCTTCATGTAGTTTAGACGATCAATCTTTCCTAGATGTGGCAACAATTTTCTCAAGTATTTGCTTAATCTCCCTGTTAGAGATTTCCACTTGCCCGCTTGTTTGTGGGTTGTAAGGTGTTGCTACGCGGTGTCGGACTCCATACTTTGCTAAGAGTTTATTGAAAATTTGGAAATGAAATGAGAGCCACCATCACTGATGACTAATCTCAGAACACCGAATCTTGGAAAAATTATGTTTTGAATAACCTAATCACTATTTGTGCATCATTTATTGGAGAGGCTACAACCTCTATCCATTTGGATATGTAATCTACTGCCACTAATATGTAATTGTTGCCAGAAGATGATGGGAAAGGTCCCATAAAGTCAATTCCCCATACGTCAAATATCTCTACTTCTAGGAGTACCCTTTTTGAGGCATCTCATCGTGCCTAGATATGTTACCAATGCGTTGACACCAGTCACATTTTTGTAATTGCAGCATGGACATATTTCCATAGACTGGGACAATAAAGGCCAGCTTGTAGGATTTTGCGCAAGTCTTTGAGGTGCTAGCGTGTCCACCATAAGGGGCTTCATGACAATGAGAAATTACGCTCTCTATTTCACTCTCAAGAATGCATCGACAGAAAATACCATCGGGGCCTCACTTGAATAGTAAGGGATCGTCCCAATTATAATGTTTGAGATCGTGAAAGAATTTCTTCTTCTGCTGATAAGTTAAATCAGGTGGAAGGACTTTTGCTGCTAAGTAGTTGAGATAGTCAGCATACCAGGGCAGAGAAATTTGAGTAGATACTTCTTCAAATACTTTAGTTATCTCGTCATTGTTGCAAAATTAAGAGCATTCTCAGCTGAGTTTTCAGACCTCATTTGGGCCACCAGATATTCATATGGAAAATCATCATTGATGGTATCTCTTCAGATTTAAGATTTTCCATCCTACATAGATGGTTGGAAACAAGACTTTCAGATCCTGGTTTATCTTTGATTTTCCAAATCAAACTCTTGTAAGAGTAAGATCGATCTTAATAATCTTGGCTTGGCATCCTGTTTAGCTAATAGGCATCTAATAGCTGCGTGATTAGTGTAGATAATAATCTTTGCGCCTACTAGATAGGACCAAAATTTATCTAATGCAAAAATGACTACCAAGAGTTCCTTTTCTGTAGTGGCGTAGTTTATCTGTGCAGAATCCAAAGTCCTACTTGCATAGTATATTGCATGGAGTTTTTTGTCTCTTCTTTGTCCTAGGACTACACCTACTGCATAATCACTTGTGTCGCACATTATCTTGAATGGTAGACTCAATCAGGTGGTTTGTATGATAGGGTGCAGATATGAGAGTTGCTTTTAACGGTTCAAACTCCTTCATGCAGTCATCATCGAAGATGAACTCAACTTCTTTCATTAAGAGGTTAGTCAGAGGTTTAGAAATTTTCGAGAAATCTTTTATGAAGCGTCAGTAGAAACCGGCATGGCCTAAGAAACTTCATATTTCTCTTACGGTTTTTGGGGGTTGGAGGCTTTCTATTACTTCAATCTTAGCTTTGTCTACTTCTACCCCCTTTTCAGAAAATATGTGTCCAAGTACAATTCCTTGTTTTACCATAAAATGGCATTTCTCCCAGTTCAACACTAGGTTTACCTGTACACATCTTTCCAGTACCCTTTCCAGGTTTGACAGGAATTCTTCAAAACTTTGCCCGCATACAGAGAAGTCATCCATGAACACTTCCATGATATTATCTATAAAATCGACAAAGATGGACATCATACATCTTTGGAATGTTGCAGGCGCATTACATAGTCCAAACGGAATTCTCCGATAAGCAAACGTACCATAAGGACACGTGAACATTGTCTTTTCTTGGTCATCAGGGTGGACAGGAATTTGAAAGAATCCCGAATAACCGTCAAAATAGCAGTAGTAAGAATGCTTAGCCAATCACTCAAGTATTTGGTCAATAAAAGGTAGAGGGAAATGGTCTTTTCGAGTTGCTTTATTTAGTTTTTCTGTAGTCAATGCACATTCTGGCTCCACTCACGACTCTTTCTGCTATTTGTTCTCCCGCTTTGTTTGTCGTGACTGTGATTCCTCCTTTCTTGGGTACACAATGGACTGGAATAACCCATTGGCTATCTGAGATTGGATAAATGATACCTGCATTTAGAAGTTTAGTTACTTCATCCTTGACTATAGTGCTCAAGATCGGGTTAATTCTTCTCGGATGTTCTCTAGAAGATTTCCAGTCATCTCTTCTAGCATAATGCGATGCATGAAGATGGAAGGGACTTATTCTTTAATATCAGCAATGTTATATCCTAAAGCAGAGGGATATTTTCTTAAGACATGCAATAATTTTTCCGTCTCAGTTTGCCCTAAGTCTGCGTTGACTATCACGAGTCTTTTAAGTTCGGAATCTAGGAATTCGTATCTTAGGGTTTTGGGTAAAACTTTAAGTTCCAAGTTGTGTTTTCTTCAGACAAGGCATATGATTTGGTGTCAGTGCTAGGCATTCGCTTAAACCGTCATCTCTATATTTGGGGACACCAATCATCATCTTCAAAAATTAGGGGCATCATAATCTTCATAGTTTCAGAATGAGTTTCTTCTCCCGACTCTATATCTTTAACACATCCGTCTATTACATCTAACCGATAGCATGTATCATCTATAGCTGGGGCCTATAGGAACTGTGTCAGGATAAACTCAACTTTCTCTTATCCCAACTTCAAAAGTTAGCTTTCCTCTTTTAACATCTATAACAGCTTCAACAGTGGCTAAAAATGGTTTTCCCAATATTATAGGGGTTACGCTGTCTTCTTTAATGTCCATAATGATGAAATCAGTAGGGATGTAGAATTGACCTGCGTACCAGAACGTTTTCTAGAACTCCCACAGGGTATTTGACAGAGCGATCCACTAGTTATACTGACATCTTGGTTGGTCTTAATTCTCCCATGTCAAGCCGTTTGGATATGGACATGGGCATAACGCTGATACTAGTGCCTAAGTTGCATAAAGCTTTGTCTATGACATACTTACCTATATTACATGGTATAGAGAAACTTCTGTGATCCTTTAGCTTCTGAGGCATTTTGTTCTGAATGATTGTGCTACACTCAGCAGTGAGTGTAATTCTCTCGTTATCCTCTATATTTGTCTTGTTTGACAAGATTTCTTTGAGAAACTTAGAGTATGAGGGCATTTGAGTGATAACTTATATGAGTGGTATCGTGATGTTTAATTGTTTCAGAAGTTCAACAAATTTCTTAAATTTCCCCGCACTTCTAGATTGAGTAAGTCTTGAGGATACATGATTGGTGGTTTGTAAGGCGGAAGAGGAACATACGGTTTTTTCCTTTTCTTCTGTCTCTCCATCACCTACCTTCTCCTTCTCTTTTGGTTCGCTTTCCTCCTCGGTTGTTTTTTCTAGAACTTTGGGACATGGCTGGGTTTTCAGCTCTAGGATCAATCGGTCCATCGTATTCAGTTCCACTTTGCAATATAATAGCATGAGCATGTCCTTTTGGATTCGGTTGAGGTTGACCTGGAAATGTACCAGCAGGTGTGTTGTACCCCAAAATTTCCCTCTCATTTTATCAACTTTTCTCATCACAAGGCTCATGGAACTCAAGATCAAGCTAGGGTTTGCTCTGCTCAAGACATCTCATTGCACTGATGACCTAAACTAGGGTTTGAGTTGCACAAGGATTTTTGGACCTTCAATTCTCAAATTGACTTTCATACTTCATATTGGACTCATAAGTTTGCCCATACCAAGTTTCAAGCCTTGAATCAAATTTTTTGCCCAGTCAATTGGACAGTTAACCTAGAAATCAGCTATATTGGGGAAAAAAGTAAACTGTGGCCAATTTACAGTCAACACATCATGAATTTTTACCCACATCAACATTATGAACTCATATGAATCAATTTGATCAAGTTTGGACCACAATTCCACAAGAAATTTGATCAGATCACCAAAAGGGGCAAAATGGTTATTTTTAGGGTTTTGACTGTACAAAGGCAATTTCTGACTTTTTGACCTAGCCAATAGAAAATTAGGTTCAACCATGGACTCAAGGACTCAATGACATCATCTTTACTTATTCAACAAATTCAAAAGATCTCAAATGCATGAGATTGACAGATGAATTTTTCAGTCAACTGATCAAAATTTGACTGTACACTGAAAAGTCAAACTTTGACTTTTTGGTGAAAATCAAGTGCCAAGGGTCATTTTTCATCAGATGTGTCAAATTATGAAACTTGTTCATCAAGAAACCCAAAATTGCAAATTAGGGTTTAAAGTTGACAAATTTCATAACTTAGAAATTTTCTAAGTTATGAAATTTTCTTAATTTTTCCTAACTTTGCCCCCACATTTTCACCATGATGCAAATGGATTCAAACAAAAACTCCAACATGAAAGTTATAGTCCTCCACAAAGTATACAACTTTTATTCACAAAGTTTTCCCAAAAGAAGCTTGGGTATCAAGTTATGATTTTTGGAACAAGGGTCCCTAAAACTTTTAACTTAGTGAAATTTTTGCCCTAGTTTAGGCAGGATTTTAACCCATCTTCTTGGCCATTTTTCACATAGTTCCACTTGGAATCTCAAGTTGCATTTCAAATATGGATTATAGAGTATGTTGCAAGCTTTCCAAATTGTCCAAGAACTCCTCAAAAAAATTTGTGGTTAGGGAGAATCGAAGGCTTGAAGTTGGCAAAAACTCACTTTGTATCCATGGCAAATTCATGTTCATACAAGTTGCATTTTCAAGTCAGCATGCCTTACACTAGTTTGCAGGCCTCTAAACCACTTCACACTCCATAATTTAATGCAAACCCATTGGTCTAATACATTGTTTTGGTCATTAGAGCATTGTACACAAGATTATTCCCTAAATGGTAAAAGGCATATTTCCATTTTTGCAAAAGTTTGCTTTATGTCAAAACCATAATCCTTGAGCCTTGGTACAAGATATCTTGCAGCAAAACAAATCCTCAAATTATAGGGGCCAAGAGGATTGTATTCAAGATGATAAGATGGCCTGTACAGGCCTGTAACTTCACTTCCACATTCTTGCTTCAAAAACAAGAAATTTGTCCAAATCCTTAGAACTTGAAAACTAGCCAATGTTAACTTACACAAACAGTTTGAACATCTTTCTCACACCCCTTTGAGCTAGAAACACGACTGCTTGAGCCTCAAAATACCCCATAGCCAGAAATCACATTCCTTTGACAAAACAGGGCAAGTGCTGCAACTTGAGTTCCATAGCTCATTTGGCCCGTGCGTTTTCCCCAAGTTGCTTCAAACACCTTCCATTCAACTCACTCAAGCTATCCCAAACCTCAAATACCAACTGTAACTCCATTTACAGTGTTCACCATTTTCATTTTGAGCTTGTGCAGGTTGATTTCTATAGGCTGATTCAGGGACATTCAAGGCAAGCTAGCTATTGGAGAAGGTCAAGTGAAGTTCAAGCAATCTACCAGACATCTCAAACCTTGTTGAGAAGCATTGCATTTCCCTACACGAATCCAACTGAAACAGGTTTTTCTCCACTTTCTATCTCTCTATTTAGGAACATTTAGCCTTAGGTTTGTGAATAAAAAATGTAGTGTTCATTGCCATGAAGCTGTACATATGCTCAGTTTTCATTTATATTAAGTGTGCTAGGAGAATTTCATCCATGAACATGCTGAAAAAACTAGGTCAGATTTTAGGGCCAGAGAAATTCTCTCTGGTCTTTGAGAGTTAGGATTAGTTTTTATATGGTTGGAATCGTCTTGAAATTCTCTACAAGTTTGATGTTGTGAGTTTTTGCAATAAAGCTTGTATACAGGATCTAGCATTTGAACCAGGCGCGCGCGTTTACAAAGTCTGAAGGTTGAAGACGAAGCTGGCTTGGGCTGGGCTTGGCCAGGCTTGCTTTTGACACCTCCCATTTTCATTTTTACACCCCCTGGCCTAATTTCTTATATTTTCATATTTTTGCATTTTTGTTTTCATTTCTTATTTTGTTTATTTATTTCCAAATATAAAAAATGCTCAAAAATATTTTCATAATTTTTTCACATTTATTTGGCATTTTATTTTAATTTTTCTAATATAGAAAACATTTTAAATACTTTTATATTATTTATTTAAACTTGAAAATAATATGTAAATCATACTTTTATTTTTATTTCTTACTTTTATTCACACTGAAAATATTATTATAAATATAATTTATTTTTGTACATATTTTATTTTATATTATACATATTTAATATATTTAATATACATATATATACATATATACTCTTATTTTATTAAGTACTTTAGAATAAAAATATAAAATATTACATTTTCACTTTTATTATTATTCATACTAAAAAATACCCTTTTTTAAGTATATTTTATTTTTGTACATATTAATATATTTTATTGTATATAAATGATATAATATGTTTATTTACTTAAAGAAATTAGGGTTTTACCCTTAAAAAATTAAAATAAATCTTTTATTTATTTCTTCATTTTTTACATTAAATACTTTTACATACATAAACAAACAAAAACTTTTCTTTGCATAATTCATATTATTTGATATATTTATTTACTTTGTTTATTTAAATATTGTCCATTTAAATATTTATGCATTGTTAATTCAATTTGGATGTAATAGTAAATTAGGGTTTATATTTCTTGTCAAATATCCCCCATTCAAAGTTGTACCCCCACCCCTATAATCATGTTGTAATTAATAGCTTAGAATTTTAAATTCTCGCACTTTACGCTTTTAATTATGCCATAATTAGAGAATTAGGGTTTGTGTGCAAAAATCCAAATCAACAAATAGTTTGACCTAATCAAAGATAAAAATGCATGGAAAATCAAACACAATACACACTTGCACCCCTAGGGTTACAATCCACTTGTTGCCTTCAAAAATAGGCCATGATATGCATGTTGGGTATTTTGGCAAAACAAAAACAAAACAAAAGATCATAGTCCCTCAATGACGCTATCTTGGTTGCCTAAACAAAAATGATCAAGTCCCTCAAAAATTTGCCAAAAATACTTGACACAATTGCTATCATGGTCTATACGATGATCCGCGCCTGTCCCGTTTAACATCCTAACACAAGGTTGTTCACCAAATGCAATGGTGAAACAACACTGTCAAAAGGGTTAAAAACATTAGGAAGGATCTTTGAGTAAAATATGGTAGATAGCTCTTAGTTCCTTGATCAAAAAGCTTGTAAAACATCCTTGCTATTTTTCAAACACATCTCACAACACAATTTCAAAACATTTCCCAAATCGAAACTTTCAAACATTGAAACCTTTTTCAAAAGACAAAAACACCTTTGTATACATTCAAACAAGAATCATTACAAAGGTTGCCACAAAGATGGCCTCTTTTTAAACATCTTTCAAAACCACACACAAAGCACCATTTCAAACAATTGGAAAAGCAAAGCAAGTGATCTAAACAAGTAACTAAGAGCCCATGGATAACCATGGATGAAAAGGGTGCTTGCACCTTCCCTTTTCATAATCTACTCCCCGAACCCAAGAAAACATCTCAAAGGTCTTTCCTGTGCTTTTTGACCTTCCCTTAGGTTAAAATAAAAAGTCGGTGGCGACTCTTGCTAAACTGAAACATTTGCGAACACAAACGCAAAATCCCAAGTCAGTTCTCCCACCGTATCACAGAACTGGCGACTCTGCTGGGGATATGACTAAAAGTGGAGTAACCTTAGGGTTTAGATCACCTTTGCATGCTTATCTTGTTTGCTTTGATTGCTTTACATTTGGTTCTCTTGTTTGGGTTTGAATCCTCCGCCCGAATTTTTGGGAAACATTCATAGGTAAATAACAATACATTGTGGAAACTGTGTGGGGTATACCGACATGGTTGAAGAAATAGCTATATTAGTGCAACATATTTGTGGGTACCGGTAGCCTTTGATTCAATCAAAGAGAATACGGGGCCGCTGAGTAATGTCATGAAGCACTAATGAACTCTTAGAACCTTACTTGACCATCTTGGCCTTTTTTAGGGGTAGTGAGATGATCGACTTTGGTGCAGTCCGAAGTTGGTAGATACTCGATACTACACTCATTGAGGGTTGTTTTCTTGGAATATTTTGGTCGCCAGTTAAGTGGCTAAACCAAAACAATGAACACAGAAAATAATCCAGTGATATTGAGATCCTTAGAACCCGGTTACTATTTATAGGACAGGTTGAGCCAACTAACTTCAAGAGGGTACTTACCTATGAAACCTCATGCAAGCCTGAAACTAGGATCTTGTGTGACTTGTTTGTGCATGTGCTTGTGCATACATCATGAACATCATAAAGCATCATATGCATCCACTAACCATTTCAAGGGTTTGGATCTTCATCTTTGTTCTTGTTTTGTAGGTCATGGAATCTCTTCGCAGGAAAACAATTCAAGTCAACCTTGTGAGAATCCCTCCTCTGCTCAAGGAGCTTACTTCCAAGATTCCATAGAATTCTCTCTTCAGTGAAAGACATGGTAGACTTCTCAACTTGGTCAACTCCAACATTGAAGAAGACGTGGTGAAAGTTATCTTCCAGTTCTTTGACCCCCTACACCACTGTTTCACATTCCTGATTACCAGCTAGTACCTACTTTGGAGGAATTTTCTCAACTCCTGAGGATTCCTATTCTTAATCAACTACCTTACAACAGTACGGAAAAAGAACCAAAGCCTGAAGATGTTGCTCAAGCCTTTCACTTGCAACCATCTGATATCAAAGGTCATTGGGAAACCAGAAGTGGTGTCAAGGGTTTCTTGGCAAAGTTTCTGTTTGAGAAGGCACAAGACTGTTGGAATTCTCTAGATCTGAAAGCTTTTGAGGAGATTATAGCACTTCTCATCTATGGGTTGGTCTTGTTCCCAAACCCTGATCAGCTTATAGATGTGAATGCTGTCAAGATTTTCATATCTCAGAATCCTGTGCCTACATTGCTTGGGGACATCCTACACTCATTTCACACACGAACAATGAGGAAAAGAGGTGTTCTCATGTGCTGTACTCCTATTCTAGCAAGGTGGTTTATTTCTCACCTTCCCCAAACAGTTTTGAAAAATGAGCAGGGTTTAAGGTGGTCGCAACGGTTGATGACCCTCACACATTCTGATGTTCATTGGTGTTCTCAGTCCAGAGAAAATGTCATCATCATTGATTGTTGTGGAGAATTCCCTAATGTCCCACTACTTGGCATTAGGGGAGGCATTACCTATAACCCCTGTTTAGCTTTGAGACAATTTGGGTACTCCCGGAGGGATGGCCCTCATGATATGCTAATTCCTGACTTGGTTTTTGAATTCGACAACGACGCTCAAGGACTTCGACAAAGGTTTATTAGAGCTTGGAGGATGCCCAACAAAGTGGATAGTAAGACACTGGGGCACAAGAATTCCATCCCCCTTGAGCCTTACCTCAAGTGGGTACGAACCCGCGCCCAGAGTCTTATGATGCCTTACCCTCACATTCTCCCCATGATCAAAGAGCCTGTTATGGAAGGAGAGGTTCCATACACCCTCCTACATCCTGACATGCCAACATCATTGGAAGAATTGCAAAAGAGTTGGATACAACTCAAGGAAGAACAGAATACTTTTGAAGCTAGCTTCTATGCCAGTGAGAAGAAAGTTTTGGAGCTTACCCGCTGACTTCACGAAGAGGAAACTCTCAACACTTACATCGCACCAAAGAGGATGCGCAATGTCTTTTTACATTAAGAATTTTGTAATATTTTGCCCATGGGGCATTTATGTACTAACAAATTTCTTCTTAATATGACGTGCGTTCTTTTTGTTTGCAACAAATTTGAATTTCTGAATCCTTGAATGCATTACATGAATAACATATCATTCATCATATGCATAAACAGGTCTTCACACCAGGTTTCCTTATCTTTCTGCTATTTATTTCAACGAGATGGATTTGGAGCAGACGGTTAAAGATCTGCAAGCACAGAATTTGCAATTCCAACAACTCCTCATGACCTTAGAAAAGGGTCAAGAGGATCTTAAAGCACTGTTGGAAAAAGAGAAAAAGAAGAAAAGGACAGGCATGGCCACTATGGGAAGAAGGTTTGAAAGCCAGTCTAGAAAGGTCCTCGAGTTCCCTTCGACGTCTGATGAAGGGGTTAGTAAAGGAAAAGGAGTTGCAATGCCCTCCGAATCTGAAGCTGAAGAAGAAGAAGAGGAAGAGGACGAAGATTACTCCGAACAGCAATATCCCTCAGCGGATGATAAGTATAAAAATCTCGAGGATCGGTTGGCAGCCATGGAGTTACAAAGGGTACCTGGGTTAGATTTCGAAGAACTAGGGTTGGTTGCTGGAATCGTCATTCCTCCCAAGTTCAAAGTACCTACATTTGCTAAGTATGATGGTTTGTCCTGTCCAAAGATGCATCTGAGGTCCTACGTCAGAAAAATCCAACCTCACTCCTCTGATAAGGATCTTTGGGTCCACTTTTTTTCAAGATAGTTTGTCAGGCACGCAATTGGACTGGTTCTATCAACTTGAGAGATCTGATGTCCATAACTAGGAAGATTTGGCTGCAGCTTTCTACCGACAATACCAATACAACGCAGATTTAGCGCCTACTCGTACTCAACTACAGAGTATGGGTATGGCCTCTAATGAGGGATTTAAGGAGTATTCCCAGAAGTGGCGGGATTTGGCTGGAAGGGTGCAGCCACCTTTGTCGGATAGAGAGCTGGTTGACATGTTTTTAGGGACCCTGTCAAGTCCATTCTTCAATCACTTGATCGGGAGCTCATCTACAGGGTTCACCGAATTAATTCTGACCGGTGAAAGGGTCGAAGCTGGCATTAAAAGTGGTAAAATTCAGAAAGACGCAACTGCTTCCACTGGTGTTAAGAAGACCTTCCCAGCCAAGAAGGAAGTTTCTGCTGTTTATTCCCAGAAAAATCAAGGAAGAACGGAGCGCCAACCAACGGTGGGGGCTGTGATGATTCAGAACTCTTCAGCCGATCAACCTTGCAGCAATCATCCAAGAGCTAATTAGCAAATGGTAGAAAGGCCACAACAACAATTCACCTGAATCAATATGACACCGGCTCAAGTCCTCCCTCATCTGTTAAAGCTGAACCTTACCAGCTTGAAAGAAGCGCCGAAAAACCCCAATACCTCTTCTCCTTAATATCATTCCAATGCAAAATGTGCATACCACTCGGACATTGTAGGGCATGATACCAATAACTGTTGGGCTCTTAAAAATAAGATCCAAGATTTGATAGATGCCAAGGAGGTAGAATTCGATGCGCCCAAAAAGCCGAATGTGATTTCTGCCCCAATGCCCAAGCACGGTCATAATGTCCATGCCGTTATGGAAGATCTTCATGTTGCTACTGTTGATGACCTTTTGACTCTGTTACCAGTGATTAAAGTGAATTTGATGACAGCCGGGATATTTCCAGGCTGTGGAAAAGACTGTTACTTTTGTTCAAACTTGCAAACTGACTGCCCATTGTTGAAATCAGGCATCCAACGCCTGATGGATACCCAAGAGATCCTCTTTCAGAAAACCTATGTTGCTACTATCACTCATGTTACTCCTGCTACCTTTGATACTCCAATCAACGGCATTGCTATAATAACCATCTCCGACGATCTTTCCAAGACCTGCAAAAGGCCTGTTAAGATTACGCCTGATCCTAAGTTTGTGCCGCTGAAAATCACCATGCCGGGGCCTATCCCGTATAAATATAACAAGACGATACCATGGAATTACGGAGGAGAAATCTTCTACCATGGTGTCAAACAGATCGAATCAGCCCAAGAGAATTCCGATGATGAAAGCCCTGATATAGGGAATATTGCGGGAACAAGCAAGATAACTCGCAGCAGAAGGATCTTCTCTCCGGAGATTGCTCCTCCACGAGCAGTCTTCGGACCCTCGAGAGGTTCTGTACCTGTCAAGCCATTTGTGCAAAGTCCGATAATTGAAGAAATTGATGCACCTGAAGCTAGACCCTCTGATGTTACTACCAATAAGGGAAAGGGGATACAAGAAGCGCCTGTCAGGATGAAGGCTCAGACTGTGGTTATCCCCGAGACCACCCCAAAAGAGATGGAAGAAATATTAAAGATAATCAAGAAGAGCGACTATGATGTCGTGGAGCAGCTAGGGCAAACCCCTTAAAACATCTCCATGCTGGCTCTCTTACTCTGCTCTGAGGCTCATGCCAAAGCCTTGATCAAATTTCTAAAGATGGCACACGTACCTCAAGAAACTTCTGCGGACCAGTTTCAAAAGTGCATGGCTAGCCTCACAGCTGATAATGGTCTTGGTTTTTCTGATGCTGATTTGAACCCTAAGGGAAGAAAGCATAATGATGCACTGCATGTCTCAGTAGAGTGCAGGGGGATCACACTTGCCCATGTTCTGGTAGATACCAGTTCATCCTTAAATGTTCTACCAAAGAAGGCGTTGGACAGATTGGACTGTGAAGGTTTGACCCTAAAGCCCAGTAACATCATTATTAGAGCCTTCAACGGTTCTAAGAGGATGGTTCACAGAGAAGTGGACATCCCAATAAAAGTGGGTACAGAAATTTTCAACTCTACTTTTTATGTGATGGACATCCGTCCTTCATATTCATGTTCGTTCGGAAGGCCATGGATCCACAACGCTGGGGAAGTCACTTCTTCTCTACACCAAATGCTAAAGTATTCGGTTCAGGGTAAGATCATAACGGTTCACGGTGAGGAGGAGTACATGATAAGTCACCTTAACTCCTTCCGTTATGTGGAGTTAGATGGCGAATTCATAGAAACACCTTTCCAACACTTTGAAGAGGTTTCTCCTGAGGTCACAGTAGCAAAGACAATGACTGATGTGCCTATCGTTTCCAAGCCCGTGTCTCGGATGGCATCCCTCAAGGATGCGGAGGCTGTAATCAAAAAAGGAAGGAGTACAGTGTGGGGGCAATTGCCAAATTTTTCTCACAAGACGGACAAGTTCGGACTAGGTTTCACTGCTGCTGGCTAGAAAGATGTGCGTCGCTCCCGGGCTGGAGGACCACCCTTAAAAATCACTCACCATGGAATTAATGCCTTAGAAGATGATGATTAAGAAGACAACTTTGAAGATTGGATCTTTCCAACCGTTGAAGGAGGATTAAGCAACTGGGAGGCGAAAGACTTCGTTCCCATCACTTTCATCAACCAGTAATTTATCTTTGAACAATTTCATATTTTGGTCTGTAATAATTAAACAATTCGTACACTCTCTTCGCCTTATGCCTTACCCGGGGCATATAGGTCCATTTGTAAGGGCTTGATTTCTTCATTATCATATGCCATCTTTAATGAATCATTGGACGTTTTCATCTATAAACTGTTGTGTTCATTTTCTTTCCTTTTACATTTTATTTAAGGATGGCTATCCCTTACACACACCCACACTCACAAAATGTAGGTACCCATCCACTCCGGATTCCATGGGTGACTATTCTGCTTTGGCCTTCAGTGACTCTGAAGATTTGGTCAATCATGCCGAGTACGAAGGTGATGAAGACTGTGAAGTGCCTGGAGAGTTAGCTAGACTTTTGCAACAAGAAGAGAGGGCTATTCTGCCCCATGAAGAGTTGTTAGAGATATCAACTTGGGAACAGAGGAAGACAAGAAAGAGGTTAAAGTGGGTGCCAACTTGGAGCCAAGTGTCAAAGAGCGTCTAGTTCAGTTGTTGAATGAATATGTTGAAATCTTCGCTTGGTCCTATGAAGACATGCCGGGACTAGATACAGATATTGTGGTTCACCGTCTCCCTACAAGAGAAGACTGTCCACCAATCAAACAAAAAGTCTGCCGAATGAGGCCTGACATGTCCGAAAAGATCAAAGCTGAGGTGATGAAGCAATTCAATGCTGGCTTTCTGGCCGTTACTTCCTATCCACAATGGGTTGCTAAAATTATGCCCGTGCCTAAGAAGGACGGCAAAGTCAGAATGTGTGTGGACTATAGGGACTTAAATAGGGCTAGCCCTAAAGATGATTTTCCACTACCACACATTGACATCTTGCTTGACAACACAGCTCAACACAAGGTATTTTCCTTCATGGATGGATTCTCGGGATATAACCAAATCAAAATGGCCCCCGGAGACATGGAGAAGACTACTTTTGTTACGCAGTGGGGTACCTTCTGCTATAAAGTGATGCCATTCGGACTGAAGAATGCCGGGGCAACCTATTAGCGAGCCATGGTAGCTTTGTTTCATGACATGATACATCATGAAATCGAAGTCTACGTAGACGACATGATAGCCCATTCACATACAGAAGAAGAACACCTCGACCATCTGCAAAAGCTGTTTGTCAGATTGAAGGAATATAAGCTCAGACTGAACCCTAGCAAGTGCACTTTCGGAGTCAGGTCCGGTAAACTTTTGGGATTCATCGTCAGTAACAAAGGCATCGAGGTTGATCCTGCTAAAGTCAAAGCTATACAAGAAATGCCTGCCCCCCGCACTGAAAAGGAGGTTAGAGGTTTCTTGGGACGCTTAAACTATATTGTGAGGTTCATCTCTCACCTAACATCTACCTGTGAGCCAATCTTCAAGTTGTTGAAGAAAGATCAGGTGGTTGAATGGAACGATGATTGTCAAGTTGCTTTTGATAAGATCAAGTAGTATTTGCTGGAACCTCCTATCTTGATGCCACCCGTCGAAGGAAGGACTTTAATCATGTATCTGACTGTTTTGGATAACTCAATGGGGTGCGTACTGGGCCAACATGACGAGTCTGGCCGAAAAGAGAATGCCATTTATTACCTTAGCAAAAAGTTTACCGACTGTGAGACTCGCTACTCACTGCTCGAGAAAACTTGCTGCGCTTTGGTATGGGCTGCTCGCCGGCTAAGGCAGTATATGTTGACACATACCACTTTGCTGATTTCTAAAATGGATCCGATTAAGTACATCTTCGAGAAGCCTGCTTTATCCGGAAGAATCGCTAGATGGCAAATGATCCTGATAGAGTATGATATCCAGTACACAACCCAAAAAGCTATAAAGGGGAGTGTACTAGCTGACCATCTAGCCCATCAAGCCATCGAAGATTAGCAATCTATGAGGTTCGACTTCCCTGACGAGGACATTATGACTTTGGACAACATTGAAGGTAACAGACTGTATGACATACCTGAACAAGGATCCCGATGGACCATGTACTTTGATGGTGCTTCAAATGCACTTGGCAATGGAATCAGTGCGGTACTTATTTCTCCTGAAGGTTTCCACACACCTTTCACCGCTAGACTCTGCTTCAGCTGCACCAACAACATGGCCGAATATGAAGCTTGTATCTTTGGTCTCAAGGCTGCTATTGACTTGGGAATCAAATCTTTGGTCATATTTGGGGACTCAGCTTTGGTTATCAGTCAAATCAAAGGAGAATGGGACACTAAACATCCTAATCTTATCCCATACAAAGAACATGTCCTGACATTGTTGCCTCATTTCGAGCAGATTACCTTTGAGCACTTCCTGCGAGAAGAAAATCAGCTAGCAGATGCTCTGGCTACAATGTCTTCCATGTTTAAACTCAACTGGGATAATGAGGCTCCCAAAATCACCATCGAATGAATGGACGAACCTGCGCACTATCATGAGATTAATACCAAAGAAGTAGTGGAACAACCCTGGTTTCATGAAATCAAAAGGTATCTCCACACTCGAGAATACCCTGAAGGAGCTTCAGTCAATGACAAAAAGTTCTTAAGGAGATTTGCTGCCAAGTTCTTCCTGAGCAATGGTATCTTATATAAGCGCAACCATGATTGTGTTCTACTTCGTTGCATGGACAAGGTTGAAGCTGAGTTGATCATGACTGAAATACATAGCGACACATTTGGCACCCACTTAAGCAGACATACGATGGCTAAGAAGATTCTAAGGGCAGGCTACTATTGGTCTACCATGGAAGCTGACTGCCATCAACATTCCCGTACTTGTCACAAATGCCAAGTCTATGCTGACAAGGTACATATTCCTCCAGTTCCTCTCAACGTTTTGACAGCTCCTTGGCCATTCGCGATGTGGGGAATTGACATGATTGGAGAGATCAAGCCTACGACATCCAATGTACATCGCTTCATCTTGGTCGCTATTTATTATTTTACCAAGTGGGTCGAAGCAGCTTCCTTTGCCTTCGTTACAAAGAATGTGGTTGCCCGCTTCATCAAGCAAAATCTCATATACCGGTATGGTATCCCTGACAGGATCATCACGAACAACGGTACAAATTTGAACAACACTGTGATCACCGCTCTGTGCGAGCAGTTAAAGATTCAACATCATAATTCATCTCCCTATCGGCCAAAGATGAACGGTGTTGTTGAAGCCGCGAACAAAAATATCAAGAAGATCATTTAAAAGATGACAGTCACATACAAGGACTGGCATGAGATGTTACCGTTTTCTCTGCATGGATATCGTACCACGACGCGTACTTCAACTGGGGCAACCCCCTTTTCTTTAGTATATGGCATGGAGGCTGTTTTACCTATGGAAGTTCAGATTCTTCTTTAAGGATTATGAAGGATGTTGGTTTGAGTGAAGACGATTGGATTTAGAACCAACTTGATCAACTTAATTTGATCGACGAGAAGCGACTTACTGCTGTTTGTCATGGTCAGACGTATCAAAAACGGATGATCAAGGCTTTCAACAAGAAAGTCATGCGTCAGGTATATCAAGTCAGAGATCTTGTAATCAAGCGGATCATCTTGCCGCAAAGTGATCCCAGGGGCAAGTGGACTCCTACTTACGAAGGACCATTTGTGATCAAGAACATCTTTTCTGGTGGGGCAATGATTCTGACCACCATGGACGGCGACGACTTGCCGCACCCTGCGAATGCAGACATAGTCAAAAGATACTACGCATAAAATGACCCGACAAGTTGAAAACCCGAAAGGGCAACTTGGGAAAAAATGGGCATCCCGGTGAATCGAAAACCCGAAAGGGCGGTTCAGGCAAAAATTAGGGATAAATAATAAAAAAATCTGTACACCCGGCAAGTTGGAAACCTGAAAGGGCGACTTGGGAAAAAAAGGGTTTCCCGGTGGATCGAAAACCCGAAAGGGAGGTCCAGGCAAAAGTTAGGGAATTAAAGCGTATGACTATGTCTCGTCGGATCACTTTAAGGACAATCTCTTCACGGCCAATACTCCAAGCTTCTGATCAATCCAATCATCCGCGGACGGAGCAACGAATGAACAAGATACTCAGAGTTGTGAAGGCTATAACAGAATGGGAACCCCATGAAATTGTTACACATAGCCATCTTTCTTTGTATAAAATTTTTCTCAATTTTTCGACAACATTCTCTTACTAGGATGTCTGTCTCCTTTGTACAAAGATACTTACAAAAGTTAATATAAAAATACTTCAAAGTGCAGAATTTTGCTTGTCTTTCCTTTCTTTTTACACTTATGTTTATTTGAAAACATCCAATGGTTTGTTAAATAGGCATATGCATTTGAATATAATCACTGCTTACAAATAAAACAAAATAAGAAAGGATAATTACTGATAGGTCGAAAGTATAGGAAAATGTCCTTAGGCTATTCTAGAAGAAATCCCCTACAATATGTCATTCAGATCCTCAATAGAGCTAAAACCTTGAAGTACATATCCCCAGCGGAGTTAAATTTCAAAATTCCCATCAGAGTTAAGTTTCTAAAAAAAAACTCGATCCCCAGCGGAGCCGGAATACTCTAAACTTTCATCACCAGCGGAGTCCAAAACTTTAAATCTTAAACCCCGATGGAATACTATCCAACTTCCCCCGATTCCCAGCAGAGTTTTCCATAAAACAAGAATCCCCAGTAGATTGGCATACAACCCAAGCTCCTGATTTCCCCGGCAGAATAAACACTCTCCCCACAGAGTTATTTCCTGACAGAACGAATATTCTAGTTCCCGTTTCTCCATTTGAAGCCTCCCAGGTTTTAATTCCCCAGTAGAGGTCATCGGATTTTTCCTTATTTCCCCAGGAAAGTCATGAAGGATTCTCACATCCCCACAGAAGTGGTCAAAGTTTTGATAATCCCCGCAGGTTGCCAAGGATTTTCTATCCCCAACAATAATCAGCCAGGTTTTCTCATCTTCAACAATCAAAGTTTTTTGGAATCCCCCAACACCGGTCAAGGATTTATTTTCCCGGCAGCAGTCAAAGATTTCATTATCTCCAGCTATCAAGGATTTATTTTCCTCAGCAAGACAGCTAATCAGCTTACATGCTCATACATTACATTCATATATCATGAACGTTTATAGAACACATTTTATTGCATCATACATGGCATGGAACATAACCTTGTGTTTTAAGCTAACATTCTACCCTTTCAAGATAAGATTAAAAGCCACCTTTAACAAATATTCAAAGATTTCAGATACAGTACGAATACACTCCAAGACATGGAAGTCATTCTGTTACTCATTCAGATCTCTTATTCAGATACAATATGGATACACTCCAAGACATGGAAGTCATTATGTTACTCATTTAGATCTCTTATTCAGATACAATATGGATACACCCCAGACGTGGCGGTCATTCTATTACTAATTCAGACTTCAGCAATCAGATACAAACTAGATACGCTCCAGACACGGAAGCCATTCTATTTCTCATTCAGATTCAACTATCAACTTCAAGTTCAGATGCACTCCAGACACAGAAGTCATTCTGTCACTTGTCCGGATCCCAGTTATAGTACGGATACACTCCAAACACAGAAGTCATTTTGCTACTCATACAGATCTCAACTTCAGATACAGTCCAGATACGCTCCAGACAGGGTTGCCATTCTGTCACTCATTCAGAATTTAATCCCAACACATAGATGCTCCATACACAGATGTTTCTCTGTCACCCATTCAGAATACAGATACACTCCAGACAAGGCAGTCATTCTGATATTCATTCAAGAATCAAATACAGTTATAGCTCAGATACGCTCTAGACACAAATGCCATTCCCTTGCTCATACGAACCCAGTCTCCAGATACAACTCAGATACGTTTCAAATACGGATACCATTCTGATGTTCATTCTCCTGATTTTCAACAAACAATTTTGGATGGCATCTTTAAGCCCATCTCCAACAAGATTCTACCCTCTCCAAATGGCATCTTTAAGCCCATTCCCTCAGTTACATTTTGACGAGTGCAAATTTACGGGCACTCTAGTGTCCAATCCTCTTTTACCTTCGAGTCACGAAAGGCAAACTTGCCAATCTAACTCTTCAGGTTCAAGAAGATTGAACAGGGGAAACTGTTGTACCCCAAAATTTTCCCTCTCATTTTATCAACTTTTCTCATCACAAGGCTCTTGGAACTCAAGATCAAGCTAGGGTTTGCTCTGCTCAAGACACCTCCTTGCACTGATGACCTAAACTAGGGTTTGAGTTGGCACAAGGATTTTTGGATCTTCAATGCTCAAATTGACTTTCATACTTCATATTTGACTCATAAGTTTGCCCATATCAAGTTTCAAGCCTTGAATCAAATTTTTGCCCAGTCAATTGGACAGTTAACCTAGAAATTAGCTATATTGGGGAAAAAGTCAACTGTGGTCAATTTACAGTCAAACCTCATTAATTTTGACCCACATAAACATTATGAACTCATATGAACCATTTGATAAAGTTTGGACCACAATTCCATAAGAAATTTGATCAGATCACCAAAAGGGCAAAATGGTTATTTTTAGGGTTTTGACTGTACAAAGGCAATTTATGACTTTTTGACCTAGCCAATGGCAAATTAGGTTCAACCATGGACTCAAGGACTCAATGAAATCATCTTGACTTATTCAACAAGTTCAAAAGATCTCAAATGCATGGGATTAACAGATGAATTTTTCAGGCAACTGATCAAAATTTAACTATACACTGAAAAGTCAAACTTTGACTTTTTGGTCAAAATCAAGTGTCAAGGGTCATTTTTCATCAAGATGTGTCAAATTATGAAACTTGTTCATCAAGAAACCCAAAATTGCAAATTAGGGTTTAAAGTTGAAAATTTTCATAACTTAGAAATTTTCTAAGTTATGAAATTTTCTTAATTTTTCCTAACTTCGCCCCACATTTTCACCATGATGAAAATGAATTAAAACAAAACCTCAAACATGAAAGTTATAGTCCTACACAAAGTCTACAACTTTTATTCACAAAGTTTTCCCAAAAGAAGCTTGGGTCTCAAGTTATGATTTTTGGAACAAGGGTCCCTAAAACGTTTAACTTAGTGAAATTTTGCCCTAGTTTAGGCAGGATTTTGACCCATCTTCTTGGCCATTTTTCACATAGTTCCACTTGGAATCTCAAGTTGTATTTCAAATATGGATTATAGAGTATGTTGCAAGCTTTCCAAATTGTCCAAGAACTCCTCAAACACATTTTTGGTTAGGGTGAATCGAAGGCTTGAAATTGGCAAAAACTCACTTTGTATCCATGGCAAATTCATGTTCATACAAGTTGCATTTTCAAGTCAGCATGCCTTAGACTAGTTTGCAGGCCTCTAAACCACTTCACACTCCATAATTTAATGCAAATCCATTGGGCTAATACATTGTTTTTCTCATTAGAGCATTGTACACAAGATTAATCCCTAAATGGTAAAAGGCACATTTCCATTTTTGCAAAAGTTTGCTTTATGTCAAAACCATAATCCTTGAGCCTTGGTCCAAGATCTCTTGCAGCAAAACAAATCCACAAATTAGAGGGGCCAAGAGGATTGTATGCAAGATGATAAGATGGCCTGTACAGGCCTGTAACTTCACTTCCACATTCTTGCTTCAAAAACAAGAAATTTGTCCAAATCCTTAGAACTTGAAAACCAGCCAATGTTAACTTACACAAACAGTTTGAACATCTTTCTCAAACCCCTTTGAGCTAGAAACACGACTGCTTGAGCCTCAAAATACCCCATAGCCAGAAATCACATTCCTTTGGAAAAACAGGGCAAGTGCTGCAACTTGAGTTCCATAGCTCATTTGGCCCGTGCGTTTTGCCCTAAGTTGCTTCAAACACCTTCCATTCAACTCACTCAAGCTATCCTAAACCTCAAATACCAACTGTAACTCCATTTACAGTGTTCACCATTTTCATTTTGAGCTTGTGCAGGTTGAGTTCTATAGGCTGATTCAGGGACATTCAAGGCAAGCTAGCTATTGGAGAAGGTCAAGTGAAGTTCAAGCAAGCTACCAGACATCTCAAACCTTGTTGAGAAGCACTGCATTGCCCTACACGAATCCAACTGAAACAGGTTTTTCTCCACTTTCTATCTCTCTATTTAGGAACATTTAGCCTTAGGTTTGTGAATAAAAAAATGTAGTGTTCATTTCCATGAAGCTGTACATATGCTCAATTTTCATTTATATTAAGTGTGCTAGGAGAATTTCATCCATGAACATGCTGAAAAAACTAGGTCAGATTTTAGGGCCAGAGAAATTCTCTCTGGTCTTTGAGAGTTAAGATTAGTTTTTTATATGGTTGGAATCGTCTTGAAATTCTCTACAAGTTTGATATTGTGAGTTTTTGCAATAGAGCTTGTATACAGGATCTAGCATTTGAACCAGGCGCGCGCATTTACAAAGTCTGAAGGTTGAAGACGAAGCTGGCTTGGACTGGGCTTGGCCAGGCTTGCTTTTGACACTTCCCATTTTCATTTTTGCACCCCTGGCCTAATTTCTTATATTTTCATATTTTTGCATTTTTGTTTTCATTTCTGATTTTGTTTATTTATTTCCAAATATAAAAAATTCTCAAAAATATTTTCATAATTTTTTCACATTTATTTGGAATTTTATTTTAATTTTTCTAATATAGAAAACATTTTAAATACTTCTATATTATTTATTTAAACTTGAAAATAATATGTAAATCATACTTTTATTTTTATTCACACTGAAAATATTATTATAAATATAATTTATTTTTGTACATATTTTATTTTATATTATATATATTTAATATATTTAATATACATATATATACATATATACTCTTATTTTATTAAGTACTTTAGAATAAAAATATAAAATATTACATTTTCAATTTTATTATTATTCATACTAAAAAATACCCTTTTTAAGTATATTTTATTTTTGTACATATTAATATATTTTATTGTATATAAATGATATAATATGTTTATTTACTTAAAGAAATTAGGGTTTTACCCTTAAAAAATTAAAATAAATCTTTTATTTATTTCTTCATTTTTTATATTAAATACTTTTACATACATAAACAAACAAAAACTTTTCTTTGCATAATTCATATTATTTGATATATTTATTTACTTTGTTTATTTAAATATTGTCCATTTAAATATTTATGCATTGTTAATTCAATTTGGATATAATAGTAAATTAGGGTTTATATTTCTTGTCAAATATCCCCCATTCAAAGTTGTACCCCCACCCCTATAATCATGTTGTAATTAATAGCTTTTAATTTTAAATTCTCGCACTTTACGCTTTTAATTATGCCATAATTAGAGAATTAGGGTTTGTGTGCAAAAATCCAAATCAACAAATAGTTTGACCTAATCAAAGATAAAAATGCATGGAAAATCAAACACAATACACACTTGCACCCCTAGGGTTACAATCCACTTGTTGCCTTCAAAAATGGGCCATGATATGCATGTTGGGTATTTTGGCAAAACAAAAACAAAACAAAAGATCATAGTCCCTCAATGACGCTATCTTGGTTGCCTAAACAAAAATGATCAAGTCCCTCAAAAATTTGCCAAAAATACTTGACACAATTGCTATCATGGTCTATACGATGATCAGCGCCTGTCCCGTTTAACATCCTAACACAAGGTTGTTCACCAAATGCAATGGTGAAACAACACTGTCAAAAGGGTTAAAAACATTAGGAAGGATCTTTGAGTAAAATAGGGTAGATAGCTCTTAGTTCCTTGATCAAAAAGCTTGTAAAACATCCTTGCTATTTTTCAAAC
The DNA here is from genome assembly GCA_948472305.1 of Vicia faba. Classification (NCBI taxonomy): domain Eukaryota; kingdom Viridiplantae; phylum Streptophyta; class Magnoliopsida; order Fabales; family Fabaceae; genus Vicia; species Vicia faba. The sequence goes on along the minus strand of CATIWC010000924.1, from coordinate 225,599 downwards.
ACATCTCACAACACAATTTCAAAACATTTCCCAAATTTAAACTTTCAAACATTGAAACCTTTTTCAAAATACAAAAACACCTTTGTATACATTCAAACAAGAATCATTACAAAGGTTGCCACAACGATGGCCTCTTTTTAAAACATCTTTCAAAACCACACACAAAGCACCATTTCAAACAATTGGAAAAGCAAAGTAAGTGATCTAAACAAGTAACTAAGAGTCCATGGATAACCATGGATGAAAAGGGTGCTTGCACCTTCCCTTTTCATAATCTACTCCCCGAACCCAAGAAAACATCTCAAAGGTCTTTCCTGTGCTTTTTGACCTTTCCTTAGGATAAAATAAAAAGTCGGTGGCGACTCTTGCTAAACCAAAACATTTGCGAACACAAACGCAAAATCCCAAGTCAGTTCTCCCACCGTATCACAAGGTGCATTAGTAGGTGCTTGTTGTTGGGCCACTTGCGAAATCTGGGTTTCAAGCATTTTGTTATGGGTGGCTAAAGCATCTACTTTGTTCACTAACTGTTTGTTTTTCTCACTAGTGTAATATTTTTGTTTAGAAATTCCTTGTTAGTTTGAGCTTGGGTAGCTATAAAATTTTCCATTAGAATTTCAAGGTTATACTTCCTAGGCATATTAAGAGCAGATGCATGTGCTTTTTGATATCCTGGTGGTACAGCAGGTGCTTGGCCATGCACATACAACGGATTTGTGTTCTTATATGATAGATTTGGATGATTTTTCCATCCAGAGTTGTAAGTGTTTGAGTAAGGGTTTTCTTGAGCATAATGTACTTGGTCGGGGAGGGGGTGGGGGGGTTCCTTCTAAGATTTAACATTCAGCAACAGCATGTCTAGGTACTCCGCATATCTCACAATTCAGAGTTATAGCAGCCACGATGGCTGGAGGTACTGCGATTAAGCTATCTATCTTCTGGACGAGAGCGTCTACCTTAGCATGGACGCTATTAAGACTGTTGATCTCGTATATACCGCCTTTTGTCGGTGCTTTCTCTATGGTAGCTTTGTCTTCTTGACCTCTTTCACTCCCCCACTGATAGTGGTTTTGAGCCATACTTTCTATGAGAGCATAACTAGCAGCGTAGGATTTATCCATAAGTGCGCCACCTGCGGCGGCGTCTATCGTTAATCTTGTATTATAAAGGAGACCATTCTAAAAGGTATAAATTATTTACCATTCTTGTAGGCCATTGTGATCGGTGGATCTGGAACTGACTGTTTTAAAGCTGGTTCGCGAAATGTCGCGGTAAGCAAGAGTCGCCACCGTCTTTTATTTTCTCCAAATGGAAAGGACAAAAGCACAGAAAAATTCCTTTAAAGAGATTGCTCTCGGTTCGGGAGGTAGGTTATAGAAAGGGAAGGTGTTAGCACCCTTTCTATCCATGGTTATCCATGGGCTCTTAGATACTTGCTCAATGTGTTTTCAAAATGTTTGCTTGCTTTTCAATGTGGGTTTCAAAAAAAGTTTCTTTGAAAAATTTCAGTTCGACTCGTACGTCAGAGTGTTTGAAAAGTTTGTTTTGAAAGCTTTTGAAAAGTGTCGGTATGAAAAGTCTTTTTGAGTTTGTTTTGAGATTAGAGCAAGTATCCATGAGTCGTCTACCTACCCTAAGGAATTCGTCTGTGTAAATGTCCTTAAAAGTAGTGCCATCCCACCATTGAGAGGTAGGTAGCACCACCGTTGGAGGTGTTCGGGTCAATTCGAGTTTTAGGGACGTGGTGATCACCAGAGCAATGGGAAGACACCTTAGAAGCTACCCTTATGCCATTGATCTTTTATTCCGAGGCAACTTATTCGAGGCAACTTTGTTTTAGGCAACTAGATCAATGGACACAAGGACTTACTAAAATATCCTCTACTCGATGATCACCTTTCGAAAGGCAACAGTGAGGCGTACCCTAGGGGTGGTGTGTGCGAATTGTGTGTCATTTTCAGTTTATTGTTTGTCTTGTCATGCATTGGTGATCTAACGATTCGATTTTATTTTTGGGCATTCATTCTTTCATGTTATTGTTTAACAGTTAAAAGTGCGGGAATTTAAAGTGCGGAAAAGATAAAAGTCCTACGCTATTACAAAGGGCGAGGGTCTACAACGCCAAATTAATCCAGACCCGTTTTAAAATAAATTGCAGAAAAGAAATGTCTAATAGCTATTACATGGCTTTGGTACAAGTACATTATATTCACGAAAGAAATAAATGAAACGCGCGAAAAAAGAAAATACTCAAATGCGAGGGCGTTGAACCCTTTAAAGGAATTAAAATAATTAAGTTATCTAAAATTAAAATTGAATGAAAAAATGGTATTTTTGTGTTTTTTAGATTTAAAAGAAAAAAGAAAAATTAATTGAAATTAAATTAAATATTAGACCTAATTCTATTATTTTTTTAAGTTTATTATGAAAATTTTAACTTTTAACCTAATCTAATTCTAAATTAATTTATGTACATTTTTTAATTTGTGAAAATAAATAAATAACATTATTATTCTGAAAAAAGGGAAAAAATAAAAAAAAGTAAATAAAAGTCATTAAACCTAAATTCTAATTTTTTGGATTTTTATTAAAAAGAGATTAAAGTTGCACCCTAATTAAACTAAATAATTTACATGTTAATATTTATACAAAAAAAAATATTTAAAATAAGATAATTATTAATTTTTTGACTTTTCTGATTTTTGTGATGTTTTTGCATTTTGGTTAAAAATTAAATAAAACAAATAATTAAAATAACATAGCAATTAAAAATAATGAAAATATAAGCAAAATAAATTAAATGGGCAAACCAGGGTGGGGTGTAGCCCCATTGTGGAGGTGTTGATTTGAAAAGCCTGGCCCATTTGCTTGAATTCCATTGACATTTTTTGATCAGGTGTGATGCATTTGACTGAAGCATAGCATATTCTTCAATCCTAGCCTTTGATGTGGGTACTCTGGGACACGTGGATGAGCTGATTTTGAAGTGTATGGTAGGCATCACTGTTAGCGCTGCATGTGAACTCAAGTTGAAAAATAATATGAGAAATTATTCAGACCTGGGACTCGAACCCAGGTCTTAGACAATGCAAGCGTAACAGCTGTACCACTGAAGCACTTGCGTTTCAATTAACATATAATGGTTAATAAATAACAAAAATTAAAACCAACGCATAGTGGAGGGGACGCGCGAAATTTCAAACGCACGTATCATTGGCTGCCACGACTTCTTCTTCCTCGTGTATCCTGAAACATAAAACACAACGGCAACGGTTTTGAAACGTTGCATTAGGTGAGCTACAAAAAAATAGCGAATAGCTCAGCTTCAAACATAAATTAGGCGCGATGGTCTAGTCTTCTTCGTCTTGATGAACTGAATTCAACCATGGTACTCTTGAGCCCTAATTTTTCCTCTAGGCAAAATCCCCAATTTCAAAAACCTGTAACCCTAAATATCGTTCATGGCCAAATCACATGTATTGCTCAAAAACGAAATCAATTATTATGGTTAGCTTTGAAACTTTGTAAGGAACAAGAATCTACAATTAAAATGCAATGATCATGCTTAGAATTGAGAACACGATTTCAAAAAAAGTTCTGTACAGTTTTAGTACGATCCACCAATTCCTTACGCTTTTGTTGTTGTTTGTGATTGAGATTCGTTCAGGAGTGCCTCAGGATGCTAATGGGAAAAGAATTAAGGCTTGAAAAACTGTCCAACTTTGATTTCAGATTTGAATTATATCACCAATTTTTCAAAGTTCCAATCCACTTTTGAGCGAGCCTTTTGCTGTGTTATGGTTAGGGTTGGACTCAGTGATCATAATGGAATGGAATTGGCTTACTCTTTGACCTAGATTCAAGCTCATGAAGGAATTAGTCTTAGGGTTTTCACTATTAACCATTTTTCCTCCTTTTTAGCCAAAACCTAGACCTAGTGTGCAAATGAACCCTAGCCTGATTTCTTGAGTTGGTTCATGATACATAGAAATTGTCCAAGTTCACATGACACTATTCCATTGGTTTTTAAATTTTATTTGAATTTTCAAAGAATTAAAATGAATTAAATCATCAAAAATTAAATAAAATAAAAAAATCAATATTTGGTCTTGAAATTAACCATGGGACACGTGTGTGGCATGACAAGGATGAACCAAGTGGAAAAAATGGGACCCTTTTGTCAAAAATTGGATTTTCAAAGATAATTGACTTTTGCCATTTCACAAAAATTTCCCAACTTCTACAAGGCATAACTTGCTCAATTTTTAAGCTTTTCACATGTTCTTGGACATTTTGGAAAGGTCTTTGAGTCCTTTAACCAATGCCTTTGGTCCCATGTCATTTTGATTTACCAATCTCAAGTTATGGTCTTTGACTTAAAGTCCCTTTTTGTTGACTTTTGAAAATGACCTGTAATGTTGAAATTGATAACTTTTTGTGAGAGCATTTCTTGGACTTGAAGTATGAAGATGAGTTGTAGGAAATGTCTTTCTCTTCAAAATGAGCTTTGGATGGAATTTTTCTGATAATCCATGTGAAAGTTATGCCCTGGTCAATTTCAGTTGACTTTTTCAACTGTCCAAATATAGCAACTTTTGCATCTTTGATGATTTCTGAGCCAAATTTTGAGAATCATGATCAAGCATTGATCAAATGATGTTTGTGGCTTCAAAATGATATGTTGACCAAAAATTTGAACTTTTGACTGCCAAATGACCATTTTGCCCCTACAGTTGACTGTAGTGCAATTTAGGGTTTTGACTGTGCAATTTTGAGCTGAATGCCTTGAAACTTGATATGAGGATGCTTGACCATGTTTGTAAGCATATGAGACTTGATTGGGCCTTTGAACACTTCCTTTTCTTGATCAGACTCAAAACCCTAATTTTGACTGTATGGGAGACTGTTGCACTGCACAACCCTTGGGAAATTTTGTAGCTTGGCTTGACAATTTCTTGAGGAATATGGGAGGGCAAATTTTGGGGTATAACAGTTGCCCCTGTTCAATCTTCTTAGACCTGAGGATGCAGATTGGCTGACGTGCCTTTTGTAATCCGAGGGTAAAAGATGATTGGACACTAGAGTGCCCGGAAATTTGCGCTCACATGTTAGCACTGATGGGAATGGGCTTATAGATGCCATCTGGATGTTCGATTGCGTAAGAGATTCCTTGGCGAGAACCTGCATACCTGCAAAAGAGAAAATGAGTACCTGACACGTTGCAGGAGCTGATTTTAGATGCTTGGTATAGATGTGTCCTGACTGGTTACAGGAGCTGAGTCTGGAGCTTCAAACGCTGATGAAAGAACCAGGGATGATTACTTCCTCGGCATGGATGGTAAGAGAACCTTGGGCGATTTTAACTTCAACAATGCTCGTTGAGAAAAATCTTGGGTGTCTTCTACTGGGATAAGAATCAGGGAGATCTTAGGGTCGATCTGACTGAACCAGAGAGGCCTTTGACTGGGTAAGAATCAGGAAAATCTTAGGGTCGATTTAACTGAACCGGTCTAGGTCTTGAAATGTCTTCAACTGGATGAGCATCAGGGAGATCTTAGGGTCGATCTGACTGAACCAGAGAGGCCTTTGACTGGATAAGCATCGGGAAAATCTTGGGACGATTTAACCGAACCGGTCTAGGTCTTGCAATGTCTTCAACTGGATAAGCATCAGGGAAATATTGGGACGATTTAACTGAACCAGAGAAGGCCTTTGACTGGATAAGCATCGGGAAAATCTTGGGACGATTTAACCGAACCGGTCTAGGTCTTGAAATGTCTTCAACTGGATAAGCAATCAGGAAAATCTTGGGACGATTTAACTGAACCAGAGAAGGCCTTTGACTGGATAAGCAATCAGGAAAATCTTGGGACGATTTAACTGAACCGGTCTAGGTCTTGAAATGTCTTCAACTGGATAAGCAATCAGGAAAATCTTGGGACGATTTAACTGAACCAGAGAAGGCCTTTGACTGGGTAAGCATCAGGAAAATCTTGGGACGATTTAACTGAACCGGTCTAGGTCTTGAAATGTCTTCAACTGGATAAGCAATCAGGAAAATCTTGGGACGATTTAACTGAACCAGAGAAGGCCTTTGACTGGGTAAGCATCAGGAAAATCTTGGGACGATTTAACTGAACCGGTCTAGGTCTTGAAATGTAGCTTGAGAACTTAACTGGATCTTTCCTGAAAGATAAAAGTCAGTCATATGCAATGCATGATATGGATCAAGCAATGACGTTCTCAACATAAACGAGATTTGTATGATGCAGTGCGTTATGCATGCTATAATGATGTATGTGATGTTTTATGTATGTTTTCGTCTAGGAAAGTAAATCCTTGACGGGTGCCGGGAAATCGTATCCTGGGCTGATGTCGAAGAATAGATTTTGCTTCCGCTGGGGATGATAACTGCCAGGATACCGGTAGGAGAAGATGACTCCGTTGCGGAATAAACTTGGCGAATGGAAGATTCTGCGGGGAGAAAAAATGCTCTAGCGACCATGCTGGGAAGCAATACTCTGTGGGAAGAGATATGCCTTGCTGAGTTGTTGATAACCTGCTGAGGATACCGTTGTTATGTTGGAAGTGTGAATAGACTTCACTGGGGATAGGAAAGAACTACGTTGACGACGACCTTCCCTTGGCTTTTGGCTGAGGATAACCCAGTTATATCCTGTTGAGGAAATAACTCTTTAAATCAAGCCAGACGACGCGTTCGTGTCCTGTGAAGGATAAGCTTCCAGAATTTACTGGGGATAAGCTTACTGCTTGGGGAGATGAATTCCATCTTTCCTGGGGAATTTGGATGGGACTCTCCTGGGGAAGTTTTGATATGCTGGGGAAGTGATTCCCTTGAATGTTGATGTATGCCGCCGGGGAACAATCTTTAGACCAAGACTGCCGGGGATGCTTGTTAAGAATATATGCTGCTGGGGGAATATTGGGATCTACTGGAGGATACCCAATTTCCTTGAGACTTGTTAACTTTGTTTGGGGAAGAATGTACTGACTTGCTGTCTCGCTCTCTGGGGAATTTAAGATGTCTGGTTAGGTTCTTTAGCTGAACCTACCTCGGTACCTTGGAGGATAGAACAATCAGACTGCTCAGACAACTCTTTATTGCCCCTGTTTCTAGTGTCACCTGCAATTAATTCTTTGTTTCGTATGCAACTATTTATGAGCTAGCAAATTATTGTCAATGCATATATCACAAATTGAACCTTGGACGTTCTTCGCAAAACAAAACAGAAAAAGAAAAACAGTTGGCACGTTTAACTGAAAAGTATATTTGTATTGATTTTGAATAGCCCGTGAATAGGCGTTTTGTGTACAAGAGGCTGACATCCTAGTAAGAGAAATGTCGCCGAGCAAAAGAGTTTATACAAGTTTTGTACAAAAGAAAATAAAACAGCTGTGTGAAAGATGAATGATCCACTGGGTTTCAACTCTGCTATTGCCTTTATATTCCGTGCGTCTCATCACTTGATGACCTTGGTTGAAAGTGAATCTGATTGATTGATGCCGTCTTGATGTAGATACCGGATTCTGGATGCAAAGTGATCCAATGAGACCTAGTATTACGCTTTTATCCCTAATTTTTGCCTGGACTGCTCTTTCGGGTTTTCAGTCCACCGGGATACCCATTTTTGCCCAAGCCGCCTTTTCAGGTTTTCGACTTGCCGGGTGTACAGATTTTTTCATTTTCATCCCTTCATTTTGCCCGAACTCTTTTGGTTCGACGGGAAGCCCTAACTTTTGCCTAGACATGTCAGCCTAGCGGGTCTTTTTCATGCGTAGTATTTTTTAACTATGTCTGCATTGGCGGGGTGAGGAAGGTCGTCACCATCCATGTTGGTTAATATCATTGCTCCTCCTGAGAACACATGCTTAACCACAAATGGCCCTTCGTACGTAGGGGTCCATTTGCCCCTTGGATCACTCTGAGGAAGGATGATTCGCTTGATCACCAGATCCCCGACTCGATATTCCTGTGGTCTGACCTTTTTGTTAAATGCCCTGATCATTCGTTTCTGATACGTCTGACCATGACAGATAGCAGCAAGTCTCTTTTTGTCAATAAGGTTAAGCTGATCAAGTCGTGTCTGGATCCAATCATCTTCATTCAGATTTGCATCCTTCATTATCCGGAGAGAAGGAATTTGTACTTCGATTGGCAAGACTGCCTCCATGCCATAAACTAGAGAGAAAGGAGTTGCCCCGGTTGACGTCCTAGTTGAGGTACGATACCCATGTAGAGCGAACGGTAACATCTCGTGCCAATCTTTATACGTTACTGTCATCTTCTGCACGATCTTCTTGATGTTTTTATTAGCTGCTTCTACAGCCCCATTCATCTTTGGTCGGTAAGGAGAAGAGTTGTGGTGCTGTATCTCGAACTGTTCGCAGAGCTCAGCAATCATCTTATTGTTCAGATTGGTACCGTTATCTGTAATGATCCGCTCAGGGACACCGTACCGACAGATTAGATTGTGCCGGATGAACCGTGCCACAACAGTCTTGGTTACCGTAGCATAGGATGCTGCCTCAACCCACTTCGTAAAATAATCAATCGCCACTAGAATGAAGCGATGTCCATTGGATGCCGTAGGTTTAATCTCGCCGATCATGTCTATGCCCCACATTGCAAATGGCCAAGGCGCAGTCAGAACATTCAGGGGGACCGGAGGAACATGCACCTTGTCTGCATAAATCTGGCATTTGTGGCATGTCCTAGAATGTTGGTAGCAATCAGCTTCCATGGTGGACCAGTAATACCCTGCCCGTAGGATCTTCTTTGCCATGGTATGTCCACTGGAGTGTGTACCAAAGGTCCCTTCATGTAGCTCTTCCATGATTCTATCTGCTTCAGTCTTATCTACACAACGCAGTAGGGTTGAATCCTGGTTTCGCTTGTACAAGATGCCGTTGCTAAGAAAGAACTTGGCTGCAAACCTCCTCAGGAATTTCTTATCATTGACAGAGGCACCTTCAGGGTATTCCTGAGCTTCCAGATATCTCTTCACTTCGTGATACCAAGGCTTCTCAGTCACCAATTCGGTTTCGAGATCACAACAGTATGCCGGCTCGTCCAGTTTCCAGATGATGATCCGGGGAGCTTCATTATCCCATTTAACCTTGAACATTGAAGACATTGTAGCTAACGCGTCCGCCAGCTGATTCTCTTCTCTTGGAAAGTGCTCAAATGTTATCTCTGTGAAGTGGGGGATCAGGGCCAACACACATTCTCTGTAAGGAATCAAGTTTGGATGTTTCGTATCCCACTCTCCTTTGATCTGATTGATCACAAGAGCGGAATCTCCGAAGACACTCAGAAATTTGATCCTCAGGTCGATCGCAGCTTGAAGACCCATGATACACGCTTCATACTCCGCCATGTTGTTGGTACAGTTGAAACACAGCCGGGCGGTGAGTGGAGTATGAGTACCTTGTGGAGATACGATTATGGCGCCGATACCATTTCCCAAAGCATTGGAGGCTCCGTCAAAGTGCATAGACCATCGGGATCCTGGTTCAGGTCCTTCATCCGGTCCAGGTATTTCACAGTCAGTTACTATCATAATGCTTTCATCTGGAAACTCGAAGTTCATTGATTGGTAGTCATCTACAGCTTGATGAGCCAAGTGGTCTGCCAGTACACTTCCCTTGATGGCTTTTTGGGTCGTATACTGAATGTCGTATTCCGTCAAGATCATCTGCCATCTTGCAATCCTCCCAGACAGAGCAGGCTTTTCGAATATGTACTTTATAGGATCCATTTTTGAGATTAACAAGGTAGTGTGAGTCAGCATATACTGTCTCAGCCGGCGAGCAGCCCATACCAAAGCGCAGCAAGTTTTCTCAAGCAGTGAGTATCGGGTCTCACAGTCGGTAAACTTTTTGCTAAGGTAATAAATGGCATGCTCTTTTCGGCCAGACTCGTCATGTTGCCCCAGCACACACCCCATTGCATTATCAAGCACTGTCAGGTAAAGTATCAAAGGTCTCCCTTCAACTGGTGGCATAAGGATGGGTGGTTCTTGGAGATATTCTTTGATTCTATCAAAAGCAGCCTGACATTCATCATTCCAACGTACTACCTGATCTTTCTTCAGCAGCTTGAAGATTGGTTCACAGGTAGCGGTCAGATGAGAGATGAATCGAGCGATGTAATTCAGGCGTCCTAAAAAGCCTCTGACTTCCTTCTCTGTCTTAGGAACTGGCATCTCTTGAATAGCTTTGACCTTAGCAGGGTCCACTTGAATTCCCTTGTCACTGACCACGAAGCCTAGCAACTTTCCAGATCTTACCCCGAAGGTGCACTTGTTAGGGTTCAATCTTAGTCTGTACAATTTCAATCGGTCAAACAATTTCTGCAGATGATCTAGGTGCTCTTCCTCAGTCTGGGACCTAGCGATCATGTCGTCAACATACACTTCTATCTCATGATGGATCATGTCATGAAATAAAGCCACCATAGCACGTTGGTAGGTTGCCCCAGCATTCTTTAGTCCAAAAGGCATGACTTTGTAACAGAAAGTGCCCCACTGAGTAACAAAGGTAGTCTTTTCCATGTCTTCAGGTGCCATCTTGATCTGATTGTAGCCTGAAAAGCCATCCATGAAAGAGAACACCCTGTGCTGAGCTGTATTATCGACAAGGACATCAATGTGAGGTAGAGGGAAGTCATCCTTGGGGCTGGCCCTGTTCAGATCTCTGTAATCGACACACATCCTGACCTTGCCGTCCTTCTTAGGTACCGGCACCACATTAGCAACCCACTGAGGGTAAGAAGTTACTGCAAGAAACCCGGCATCAAATTGCTTCATAACCTCGGCTTTAATCTTCTCAGACATCTCTGGACGCATACGGCGGACCTTTTGCTTAACCGGAGGGAAATCTTCTTTAGTTGGTAAGTGATGGACCACAATGTCGGTATCTAATCCGGGCATATCTTCGTAGGACCAGGCAAAGATTTCCTTATAGTCATGCAGCATCTGAATCAACCGTTGCTTCACGCTGAGCTCTAGGTTGGCACCAATCTTCACCTCTTTCTTGTCTTCCTCAGTACCCAAGTTTATTATTTCCACTGGCTCTTCATGGGGTTGAATTGCCCTTTCTTCCTGTTGTAACAGTCTTGCAAGTTCACCAGGCACTTCGCAATCATCTTCACCTTCGTCTTCGGCTAAGTTGATCGGATTTTCGAAGTCATAACTGGCAGTAGCAGAGTCGTTACCAGTGAGATCCAGAGTGGACTGAAACCTGTATGAGTGAGTGTGTGTGTAAATACAGCTGTTTTTCAATATGTAAAGAAAAGAAAAGGAGCGCAAAATTTGAATTGTGGAAAAACGTCCAATGCTTTTATTCATGATATATGATAGTGACAAACAAAAGCCCTCATAAATAAAACCACGGTGCCCCGGGTAAGACACCGGGCCATATAGTCTCAAATTATTGTTTATTACAAATCAAAAACAAAGAAATTCATTACTGGGGAACAATAGAAACAGAGAGATTGTCTTTTGCACTCCAATTGTTAGGCCCACTGTCGGTTGCCGGGTAGATCCAGCTATCAAACTCAGCTTCATCCACTTCATTCTCGTCTCCAATAGCATTAACCCCATGAGCAGATAGGGGAACCGCCACCACATTAGGCTTGTCAGATGCCTCAAACTGTACCTCCTTGGCGTCAATAAGGTCCTGCAGCTTGTTCTTTAGTGCCCAACAGTCATCAGTAGAGTGCCCGGGCTATCTGAATGGTAAGCACAGCGAGCGTTTGGATTAAACTTGGGGGATGCAGTATTGGGAAACTTTGGAGCCTCCCTGACAGTCACTAAATTGGTGGATAGCAACTGTGGCAGGATCTGTGATAAGGTCATGCTTAACCGGGTAAACTCTCTCCGGGGTCTTTCAAACTTTTGAGGATTAGTTGGCCGAGGAGCGGCAGCAGGTTTGGCAATCATTACCGCACTGACAGATTGGCGGTGTTCAGGTCGCTCTGTCCTCCGGGAGCTATAGACAGCACTAGCCTCCTTTTTGAAGGGTTTCTTCTCGGTACTGGAGGAGGCAGCTTTCTGTATCTTCCCCGATTTTATACCGGCCTCAATCCTTTCACCAGTCAGGATTAGATCGGTAAACCCAGCAGAGGAATTACCAATGAGATGATTGAAAAATGGACCAGATAGGGTCCCCAAGAACATATCTACCAGCTCCCGATCCGTCAATGGTGGCTGCACCCTTCCAGCCAGGTCTCTCCATTTCTGAGCGTACTCCTTAAAACCTTCACCCGACCCTAGCGACATACCCTGGAGTTGGGTACGCGTAGGAGCGAGGTCGGCATTATACTGATACTGCTTGTAAAAAGCAGTAGCCAGATCCTCCCAGTTACGAATGCTGATTCCATCCAACTGATAGAACCAGTCGAGGTGAGTCCCTGAAAGACTCTCCTGGAAGAAGTGGATCCAAAGGTTCTTGTCTGCTGTGTAAGGCTGGATCTTCCTTACATAAGAACGGAGGTGCATCTTGGGACAGGAAGCCCCATCATACTTCACGAAGGCAGGTGTTTTGAACTTGTGGGGGATCACCACCCCAGTAGATAACCCCAAGTCTCCGAAATCCAATCCAGGCACCCGCTGAACTTCCACAGCCTTTAATCTGTCTTCCAGCTGTTTGTACCGGTCTTCAGCAGGAGGGTACTGGTCGTCGTTGAAGTCTGTTTCAGTATCAGAGCCCACAGGAGTAGTGACCTCCCTTTCTTGGTGACTACCTTCCGTCACAGATGGAGGAGTCCTTTCAGCTTCAACTAAAGTGTTCCCGAGTCTGCGCCCAGTGTTAAATAGCACAGTCCTCCTCTTCTTCTTAGTCTTCTTCAGAAGCATAGTCTTCAGCTCTTGTTGACCCTGAGCCAAGCCCTTGATCAGCTCCTGAAATTGGGCATTCTGCGCCTGGAACTGGACGTTCTGCGCCTGAAGAGCCTTGATAGATGCCTCGGTTGATGATTCAGGATTCATGATGCTGAAATAAACAGCGAAGAACAGTAAACAACCTGAAAAGAAGAGTACCTATGATGCACATGATGAATGATATGTGTTTATGTAATGCATTCAAGGGTTCGAAAATTCAAATTTGTTGTAGACCAAAAGGCACACGCGTTATTATTAAGAAAATCATTGTTTAATACATCAAAGCCTCATGGGCAAAAGTACAAAAAAAAATCAAATCAATCCCAATCCCAAAATATGTTGCGCATCTTCTTTGGAGCTATGTAAGTGTTGAGGTTCCTTTCCTCATGCAACAGGCGGGTGAGCTCCAAGACCTTCTTTTCACTGGCATGCAAACTAGTCTCAAGAGAATTCCGCTCTTCCTTAAGCTGGATCCAGCTCTTCTGCATCTCTTCCCAGGATGTGGGCATATCAGGGTGCTGAATAACATGAGACACCTCTCCTTCCAAGGCAGGCTCTTTGATTACTGGGAGCATGTGAGGATAAGGCATTACTAACTTCTGAGAGCGGGCTCGTACCCACTTGAGGTAAGGCTCCAAAGGGATGGAGTTCCTGTGCCCCAGTGTCTTGCTGTCTATCCTACTAGGCATCCTCCAAGCTCTGATAAATCTCTGGCGAAGTCCTTGAGTATCATTGTCGAAGTCAAAAACTATGTCAGGAATCAACATGTCATGAGGACCATCCCTCCGAGCATAACCAAATTGTCTCCAAGCCAGGCATGGACTATAAGTAATACCCCCTCTGATTCCAAGTAAAGGAACATTAGGATATTCCCCGCAACGATCAATGATAGTGACATCTTCTCTGGACCTAGGGCACCAATGTATATCTGCATGTGTAAGAGTCATCAACCGTTGTGACCATCTCAAACCCCGCTCGTTCTTCAGGACTGATTGTGGAAGGTGCGAAATAAACCACTTTCCCAGGAGAGGAGTGCAACACATTAGGACACCTCTTTTTCTCATGGTTCGAGTGTAACATGAGTGAAGGATGTCCCCCAGCAACGTAGGTATAGGGTTCCTGGACATAAAGATCTGGACAGCATTGATATCAACGAGCTGGTCTGGGTTAGGGAACAACACCAAACCATAAACAAGAAGGGCCACAACCTTTTCAAAAGCTTGTAAGTCAAGGGAGTTCCAACATTCGTAGGCCTTTTCAAACAGAAACCTGGCTAAGAACCCTTTAATACCACTTCTGACTTCCCAATGTTCCTTGAGGTCAGATGACTGTAGGTGCAAGGCTTTAGCAACCTCTTCAAGCTTAGGTTCCTTTTCTGTACCGTTGAAGGGTAGCTGATCAAGGATAGGGATCTTCAGGAGTCGGGAGAACTCCTCCAATGTAGGTACCAATTGATAGTCCAAGAAGGTGAAACAGTGATGCAGAGGGTCAAAGAATTGGAACAGGACCTTCATCATATCTTCCTCAATGTTGGTGTTGACCAAGCTGATGAGGCTTCCATGCCTTTCACTAAATGAAGAGTTCTCGGGAATCCTGGATATAAGCTCCTTAAGCTGAGGAGGGATCCTTACAAGACTGATTGGAATTGTCTTTCTACGAACAGTTTCCATGTCCTACAAAACAAGAACAAAGATGAAAATTCGAACCCCTGAAATGGTTAGTCAATGCGTATGATGCTGGATGATGTCATGATGCTATGATTAAACACACCACAGATATTTACAAAGACAAACATGTAAGGCACACAAGGCATACAAGACAAGCCCTTAAGGTTTAAGGCCAGCATGGGGTCTGGGTAGTACCCTCTTGAAGTTGGTGGGTTCAACCTGTCCTAATCAAAGTAACCGGGTTCTAAGGTTCCCAATATCACGGGATTGCTTTCATTGTTCATCGTTTCGATTTAGCCACTGAACTGGCGACCGAAATATTCCAGGAAAGCAACCCTCAATTGAGTGTAGTATCGAGTATCAACCAACCTCGGACTGCACCAAAGTCAGTTATCTCACTACCCTAAAGAGGCCAAGATTGTTCAATTAAGGTTCCTAAGGTCTGTTGATGCTTCATGACACCACATGGAGGCCCCGTACTCTCCTTGACTGACTCAAGGGTTACCGGTACACACCAAAGTGCCACATCAACGTAGCAGACCGCTTCAACCATGTCGGTATACCCCGCACAGTTCCCTCACAGCCTTGTTGCTACTTTCTAAAAGGGTATCCCCCAGATCCAGGTTAGGATCTATAGAACTCCCAAGCAACCCACAATAATAAAGCAAACAAGGAAAGCAATTGAAAACACAATGATCTTAGTCCTAAGGTACACCTCACTTTAAGTTCATCCCCAGCAGAGTCGCCAGTTCTGTGATCGGTGGATCTGGAACTGACTGTTTTAAAGCTGGTTCGCGAAATGTCGCGGAAGCAAGAGTCGCCACCGTCTTTTATTTTCTCCAAATGGAAAGGACAAAAGCACAGAAAAATTCCTTTAAAGAGATTGCTCTCGGTTCGAGAGGTAGGTTATAGAAAGGGAAGGTGTTAGCACCCTTTCTATCCATGGTTATCCATGGGCTCTTAGATACTTGCTCAATGTGTTTTCAAAATGTTTGCTTGCTTTTCAATGTGGGTTTCAAAAAAAGTTTCTTTGAAAAATTTCAGTTCGACTCGTACGTCAGAGTGTTTGAAAAGTTTGTTTTGAAAGCTTTTGAAAAGTGTCGGTATGAAAAGTCTTTTTGAGTTTGTTTTGAGATTAGAGCAAGTATCCATGAGTCGTCTACCTACCCTAAGGAATTCGTCTGTGTAAATGTCCTTAAAAGTAGTGCCATCCCACCATTGAGAGGTAGGTAGCACCACCGTTGGAGGTGTTCGGGTCAATTCGAGTTTTAGGGACGTGGTGATCACCAGAGCAATGGGAAGACACCTTAGAAGCTACCCTTATGCCATTGATCTTTTATTCCGAGGCAACTTATTCGAGGCAACTTTGTTTTAGGCAACTAGATCAATGGACACAAGGACTTACTAAAATATCCTCTACTCGATGATCACCTTTCGAAAGGCAACAGTGAGGCGTACCCTAGGGGTGGTGTGTGCGAATTGTGTGTCATTTTCAGTTTATTGTTTGTCTTGTCATGCATTGGTGATCTAACGATTCGATTTTATTTTTGGGCATTCATTCTTTCATGTTATTGTTTAACAGTTAAAAGTGCGGGAATTTAAAGTGCGGAAAAGATAAAAGTCCTACGCTATTACAAAGGGCGAGGGTCTACAACGCCAAATTAATCCAGACCCGTTTTAAAATAAATTGCAGAAAAGAAATGTCTAATAGCTATTACATGGCTTTGGTACAAGTACATTATATTCACGAAAGAAATAAATGAAACGCGCGAAAAAAGAAAATACTCAAATGCGAGGGCGTTGAACCCTTTAAAGGAATTAAAATAATTAAGTTATCTAAAATTAAAATTGAATGAAAAAATGGTATTTTTGTGTTTTTTAGATTTAAAAGAAAAAAGAAAAATTAATTGAAATTAAATTAAATATTAGACCTAATTCTATTATTTTTTTAAGTTTATTATGAAAATTTTAACTTTTAACCTAATCTAATTCTAAATTAATTTATGTACATTTTTTAATTTGTGAAAATAAATAAATAACATTATTATTCTGAAAAAAGGGAAAAAATAAAAAAAAGTAAATAAAAGTCATTAAACCTAAATTCTAATTTTTTGGATTTTTATTAAAAAGAGATTAAAGTTGCACCCTAATTAAACTAAATAATTTACATGTTAATATTTATACAAAAAAAAAAATTTAAAATAAGATAATTATTAATTTTTTGACTTTTCTGATTTTTGTGATGTTTTTGCATTTTGGTTAAAAATTAAATAAAACAAATAATTAAAATAACATAGCAATTAAAAATAATGAAAATATAAGCAAAATAAATTAAATGGGCAAACCAGGGTGGGGTGTAGCCCCATTGTGGAGGTGTTGATTTGAAAAGCCTGGCCCATTTGCTTGAATTCCATTGACCTTTTTTGATCAGGTGTGATGCATTTGACTGAAGCATAGCATATTCTTCAATCCTAGCCTTTGATGTGGGTACTCTGGGACACGTGGATGAGCTGATTTTGAAGTGTATGGTAGGCATCACTGTTAGCGCTGCATGTGAACTCAAGTTGAAAAATAATATGAGAAATTATTCAGACCTGGGACTCGAACCCAGGTCTTAGACAATGCAAGCGTAACAGCTGTACCACTGAAGCACTTGCGTTTCAATTAACATATAATGGTTAATAAATAACAAAAATTAAAACCAACGCATAGTGGAGGGGACGCGCGAAATTTCAAACGCACGTATCATTGGCTGCCACGACTTCTTCTTCCTCGTGTATCCTGAAACATAAAACACAACGGCAACGGTTTTGAAACGTTGCATTAGGTGAGCTACAAAAAAATAGCGAATAGCTCAGCTTCAAACATAAATTAGGCGCGATGGTCTAGTCTTCTTCGTCTTGATGAACTGAATTCAACCATGGTACTCTTGAGCCCTAATTTTTCCTCTAGGCAAAATCCCCAATTTCAAAAACCTGTAACCCTAAATATCGTTCATGGCCAAATCACATGTATTGCTCAAAAACGAAATCAATTATTATGGTTAGCTTTGAAACTTTGTAAGGAACAAGAATCTACAATTAAAATGCAATGATCATGCTTAGAATTGAGAACACGATTTCAAAAAAAGTTCTGTACAGTTTTAGTACGATCCACCAATTCCTTACGCTTTTGTTGTTGTTTGTGATTGAGATTCGTTCAGGAGTGCCTCAGGATGCTAATGGGAAAAGAATTAAGGCTTGAAAAACTGTCCAACTTTGATTTCAGATTTGAATTATATCACCAATTTTTCAAAGTTCCAATCCACTTTTGAGCGAGCCTTTTGCTGTGTTATGGTTAGGGTTGGACTCAGTGATCATAATGGAATGGAATTGGCTTACTCTTTGACCTAGATTCAAGCTCATGAAGGAATTAGTCTTAGGGTTTTCACTATTAACCATTTTTCCTCCTTTTTAGCCAAAACCTAGACCTAGTGTGCAAATGAACCCTAGCCTGATTTCTTGAGTTGGTTCATGATACATAGAAATTGTCCAAGTTCACATGACACTATTCCATTGGTTTTTAAATTTTATTTGAATTTTCAAAGAATTAAAATGAATTAAATCATCAAAAATTAAATAAAATAAAAAAATCAATATTTGGTCTTGAAATTAACCATGGGACACGTGTGTGGCATGACAAGGATGAACCAAGTGGAAAAAATGGGACCCTTTTGTCAAAAATTGGATTTTCAAAGATAATTGACTTTTGCCATTTCACAAAACTTTCCCAACTTCTACAAGGCATAACTTGCTCAATTTTTAAGCTTTTCACATGTTCTTGGACAGTTTGGAAAGGTCTTTGAGTCCTTTAACCAATGCCTTTGGTCCCATGTCATTTTGATTTACCAATCTCAAGTTATGGTCTTTGACTTAAAGTCCCTTTTTGTTGACTTTTGAAAATGACCTGTAATGTTGAAATTGATAACTTTTTGTGAGAGCATTTCTTGGACTTGAAGTATGAAGATGAGTTGTAGGAAATGTCTTTCTCTTCAAAATGAGCTTTGTATGGAATTTTTCTGATAATCCATGTGAAAGTTATGCCCTGGTCAATTTAAGTTGACTTTTTCAGCTGTCCAAATATAGCAACTTTTGCATCTTTGATGATTTCTGAGCCAAATTTTGAGAATCATGATCAAGCATTGATCAAATGATGTTTGTGGCTTCAAAATGATATGTTGACCAAAAATTTGAACTTTTGACTGCCAAATGACCATTTTGCCCCTACAGTTGACTGTAGTGCAATTTAGGGTTTTGACTGTGCAATTTTGAGCTGAATGCCTTGAAACTTGATATGAGGATGCTTGACCATGTTTGTAAGCATATGAGACTTGATTGGGCCTTTGAACACTTCCTTTTCTTGATCAGACTCAAAACCCTAATTTTGACTGTATGGGAGACTGTTGCACTGCACAACCCTTGGGAAATTTTGTAGCTTGGCTTGACAATTTCTTGAGGAATATGGGAGGGCAAATTTTGGGGTATAACAGCCATGATGTGGACAGAGCCTCAACATGTCTTTGTATCTTTCCCAAGCATCAAAAAGAGACTCGTTGTCCTTTTGTCGAAAATCACTTATTTGGGATCTTAGCATAGCTGTCTTACTTGGTGGGAAATATCTTGCAAGAAAGACTTTCTTCAACTCATCCCAAGAGGTAACCGAGTTAGCTGGTAGAGACTGGAGCCAGACTCGGGCTCTGTCTCTTAGAGAAAAAGGGAAAAGATGAAGTCTTATCGCCTCTTGACTGACTCCATTATTCTTAATTGTATATGCGTATTGTAGAAACATCGATAAATGTAGATTAGGGTCGTCCATTGACCCTCCAGAAAACTGGTTTTGTTGTACAATAGACAACAAGAAAGGTTTGAGTTCGAAGTTATTAGCCTCGATCGGAGGAGCAACAATGTTGTTATGTGGTTCTTCCTGTGAAGGAATATCATAAGATTTGAGCGGACGTGGCTGATCACCCATGTCTGGTTCTTCAACAAGTTCGACATGGATAGAAGATTGAGAGAGGGATTGATTTTTACGAGATACTCGTACTCGGCGTCTTCTAGTAATAGAGCGCTCAGGTTCAGAAATTGGTAGCACTAAGCCTTCACCTCTAGAGCGAGTGCTTGGAATACAATTGGGAATGGTGCCTTAGTCTCTACAGTGTAACTAAAAGAGTTACGATAGCGACTTGTTACTCCCCGTCAACAGCGCCAAAAACTTGATCGCTAGTTTGTAAGTCTTAAAGAATCTAGACCGTAAGTATACAGTCCTATCGCGTGTAGCTTTAAAGATTATCGAATCCCAAGGGACTAAATGTTGAACTACCATTATCTTATGTTACTACGTAAATCTAAGACTAATAATATAATTAATAGGGGGTTTAGGGAACCTAACTGATTATAATCTAGTTTAGATTCAAGGGAGAATATCAGTATGTAATGGTCGGACTTCGGGGATTTAGTAACTCATTGACCTAGCTCAGATTAGCAAACAATTTTCAGTAGGAAGTATTTGTTTGAAAACCCTCTTCTCACACTCTCGTGTTTATTGATTCAGATCCTACAATCAAACTAAGTGAGTTCTCGCTGTTTCAATTAGAGTTTAAAAATAGTTTTTGGAAACAAACAAAACCTAATCAACTTAAAAGCGCTCTTGCTGTATTTTAAGTTGATGCACAATTACATCTGTCCAGTTATTATCTTAAACTCTCGTTTTAGTGATCCTAACTTTTATCTGTATTTTACTCTCTAACAAAACAGTTAATATTTAGAACTAGTAACTGAAACCAGAAAATTATTCTTTTTTAAAAGGAACTGATCAATTGGCGTTGTTAAACCCCGTTGGCTATATGACCTTACATACCTATAAATAAATTTAGCCTAGCATGATATACAATTCAATAACAGCGCAACAAAAATAACTACCATCAAACAATTTAAATAAACTAAACATTTCAGACAATCCTGGCATAAATAAATAAAATACTTAAATTAAACCTGAAAATACTATGGCAGAATATTTGGCTGACTTCAGGTGTCTCCCACATATCGGTAAAATAAACGAAAAGAAATAATGCGGAAAATATTCGGCATAGTAACAGTAAAAGTAGAGAAAAGAAAACATCCCTAAAAATGGGGATTTGAGGTCCTATTTATAAGCTTGGAGACGCGCATGGAGTTTAGATATTTTCTCCTCCGAATTTTCCTCCGTAGAAACCGCTACGGATTGAAGGACTCAGTGTAACGGTCGTTACACTCCTGCTTTTGGGGAAGGGCTGGCATGTCAAGGTGTAACGGTCGTTACACCTGGGCTAGGTAATGTGTAACGATCGTTACACTCCTTTGGGCCTTGGGTGGATTGGGTCCAGCGCTTCTTTCTTCTTTATTATTCCAAGGCTTTTTACTTGTAATGAACCCAATTATGCCACACACCCCTCAATTTCATAATTGCTCTTTCTTTGTGCGAATTTTAAATATGATTAGCTCGACTTTTCTTGACTTTCTTCGCACATGGCTTGCAAACATCAAATTCCTGAAAACATAGAAAATACCAGCATAATATGAATAAAGAGTAATTTAATTAATTAAAATATGGATAAAATTCATATAAATTGATTCAAATATTTGATACATTTCCGGTTTATCAGATTCTAAGTTGTTAGACTCGTTTTTAGACGAAGGGAAGGTGTTAGGCACCCCTCATCTACCTTGTTCACAAGGATACTAAGGTTTAGAATTACGGCTTAGGGATTAGAGTTTTAATTTTTATTAGGAGAACTCACCACTATTTTAGTCGTATGTCTACGTATCTTTTTATGAGGAATCAGAGTCCTAATTCGTAGTTCGCGGTTGTTGGTTGGTATTTTTTATGGATTACGGGAATATCTCGAATTAATCCTTAAACCAAATATGAGTTTGTAAATTGCAGAGTTGTTAGACAAAATTCACGGTTAATGAGAAATATCTCCATAATCCTTTTTAAAAATAGATATAAGGTTTGAATTAGGTTAGTGAAAATTGTTAGTAATTTAATTGGTGAGATATTTTTTAAATATATTAATAAAAAAAATATTTTTAATGCATGAGGAAAAATGATTTTAATGCAATTAAAAAATATATTTGAATGGGTTGGTAAAAAAGATTTGAATTAGTAAACAAATAAATTCAAAATTTATTATAAAAATAAATTTTAATTATGAAAATATAAATAAATAAATTGATAAATAAAAGAAAATGTAAAAAAATATAATTTTAATTAATTTACGCAGGGAGTGTATTTTCAGTTAGTTAGTAAAAGGCAGGGGGTATGAAGAGTAACGCTCTAAATTCAGATGTTGAATTTGGGCACAAAGCACAAAGGAGTGTCGTTTTACAATGGCTTAGTAAAATTAGGGGTGTAGGAATTAAGGGCTCAAGTTCAGAAATTGAACTTGCCCAAATGAGTGGAGGAGATGTGGATTAAAAGAGGAGGGTTCAAGCCCATCTTTAATCATAATTCTAATAAATAATTAAATTAGTAACAATAACTAATTAGTAAAAATAAATAAATAAATAAAAAGCAATAGAAGAAGGATATGGGAGACGTACCGCCGCTTGCTTCTAAGTAGCAACACAATTTGATTTACAAGGGCCATCAATTATAATAACCAATATTATAATACAAACACATTATAATAACAACATATATTATAATAAAAACGTAAACAACTTATATTAGAAGAACAACCAAACATAACTTCTCTTTCATCAAAGCAAAAAAAGGAATAAGAGAGGTGACGCCTGATAGGAAGCATTCAGACAGAGAAGTTAAGTGTGATAGTGTTAGAAAACTCGCTCTTCAATTGTGAGAAAAATTTTAGGTATTCTGTTCAGAACCCTAAAATAATTTTTGATAAGATTGTTGATCACCAAAAGATTATTGATGGAGACTCCAGGTTTCTTTGTTGTTGTTCTTCGATGTGAAAAGCAACAACTTTTAGGAGAACTCTAGTAAGTTGTTGATATGCAAATGATTATTGATTTTCCAAATGGTTGTTGATCCTCTAAATGATTGTTGATGGAGAAATTTTAGGTGTTTTATTCAAAACCCTAAAATTAACCAAGAGAGTTGCGTAGAAAGAATGTTTGTGAGAGAGAGAGATAGAAAATTATTGATGAAAAATTATGGGTGAAGAGATCCTTACTTATAGATTTGAAATTAGGTTAAAGACACCCCAAAAAGGAAATAATACACACTAAGAAAATACCAAAGTTTATGATTTTATCTTGGTCAGCAAGCTGATCAATCAGAAATGAGTTATGACACAAATTGACACACCCTAACCAATAAAAAACAATTAATAATATTTTTGGTAATTATTATAATTTTTGCACTCAATTTTGATAAAAGGGCATCAAATCAAATAAATAATTATTTTTTAAAAATGCATTAATTAAAAATACGAAAATAATATTTAAATAATAAAAAACATGATTTTTGTGATTTTGAAAATAATTAGAAAATAGAAATAGTTAGTAACAAAAAATATCCAAAGTGCACCAAGTGAGATTGATCTATCTTTGGCATGATTTTTGAAGATTAGAAATTGATTAAAATTTGGTCCATAACTTGGTGACAAGATTATGAATCTAGCCTTATTTATGACTATTCCAAATATTGAGATTGATTTAAAAATACTTTATTTATTTTTTCCAAATTTAACTATTAAATGCATAAAAATCAAATATTTGAAAAATAAAAAATAAATTTAAAATAGCCTTAAAATAGAAAATGAAAATAATAATAAAATAATCTAAAAATGACCTTTTTATCCTTTTATATAAAAATAACACAAAAGAATAATAAAATATAAAAGGTAGCTCAATGAGAATCGAATCCGCAACCTTATACTCAATATTCTTACCAATGTTCCCTTACTAACTATGCTATCTTAATTATTTGAAATAAAAGTAGCATTTAAAATTTGAAAGGATGGTATAATATTTGCTATTTTAAAAGAAATATATAAATAGTTTCAAAATAAACTATTATATACTTTTTAAATAAGCAAACCTAAATAAATCAACGTTGGAAAAAACTAAGCATAGATACAAAGTGAACAAAGATGATAAATAAATAAATTTATAAATAATAATTTTATTTATTGTATCAAAGAGACATTTTAAATTTCTAGACCTAAAGACTTTTAAATGACTGGATATTCGACTATAGATAACGAGACAAATAAGTGGACAAATTTAGAGTATGACAGTTGCTCCTATTTAATTACTCTTTGATTGAAGTGTGCGAGAGGGTGCAGTTCTCGCATGTTTGGATCAGAGGGTTATTAAATAATAGACCCCAAAATTTGACCAAAGGATTATAAGGATATGTTGTACAATATTTTCTATGAGCGTGGAGAAAATAGGCACATATGATGATGTATCATCTTATCAGAGTTTGAATGAAGAGCTTTGATTTGGCTTAGATATGACGACACAGATAACTCGTCAATATCTAAAAGAGATAGTAGATTTTTCACATATTTACCATAATTTATGAGGTAAATAATACAAGTTTGAAGTCAACTTACTAACGCTTCGAGACTAATATAGTAAGTTTATAAGGCCGATTTTGTCTATTCTTCGCTGCCTAGGGGATAAGTAACACATAGTCTGATAATCTATTGCCACATGGAGACTAACACAATGAATTATATTGCAGAGAGACATATAACCTATTGTTGTTTCGAGACTAATGCAATGAATTATATTGCAGATTTCGTATATATACTACAACCTAGGGAGTAGATAATACAGGTTGAAAATATCTTACTAATGCATATAGACTAACATAGTAAGCTTAACACGCTAATTCTATTCATCACAATCTAGGGGATGAATAAAACAAAGTTTGATAACACAACGCTACATGGAGACTGACACAATGAGTTATATCGTAGATTTTGTCATGTTTACTGCAACCTAGGGAGTAAACAGTACGAGGATGAACCTGTGCATTTATCACGATCTAGGGGATAAAAGACAACAAAGATAGGGTTACGTTATTCATCACGACCTAGGGGATAAATAGTATAATCCTGAAAATTCGCATATCCATCACAACCAAGGGGATAGATAATTAAAAAAGCTTGATAACACATTGCTTCATGGAGACTAGCGCAATGAGTTATATCACAAATTTCGTCATGTTTACTACAACCTAGGGAGTAAACAGTACGAGGATGAACCTGTGCATTTATCACAACCTAGGGGATAAAAGACAACAGGGGTGGGCTTATTTTATTCATCACAACCTAGGGAATAAATAGTATAACCCTGAAATTCACATACCTATCACAACCTAGGGGATAGATATTTGAAAAAGCTTGATAACACATCGCTGCATGGAGACTGATGCAATGAGTTATATCGCATATTTCGTCATGTTTACTACAACCTAGGGAGTAAATAGTATGAGGATAAACCTGTGTATTTATCACAACCTAGAGGATAAAAGATAACATGGGTGGGCTTACGTTATTTATCACAACCTAGGGGATAAATAGTATAACCCTTAAAATTCACATATCTATTGCAACCTAGGGGATAAATATTTGAAGAATTTGCGCATTTACCACTACCTAGGGGATAAACGACACAAAGGTGAATTCACATATTCATTGCAACCTAGGGAATGAATAATATGAATCTGGTAACTCACACACCTACCATAACCTAGGGGGTAGATGATTGAAAAAGTGTTTTGATGATCAAATTTTGGAAAACTAGATCAAAGACGAGTTCAGAGTTTTTATCGATTGTGTCTTCTCTTAACCAAGGTAATTGTTTAGCATGAAGAATGCTAGGTTTGAAGATTAAAATCAAAGTTTCGTTGATGATGTTGGTTGTGTCTGTTCTCAACCAAGGCTTGATAATCAAATGAAATTGAATGTTCTTGAAAGGTTTGAACTTGAAAATTTTGAATTTAATAACTGCAAGTGTAATGCCCGGAGGCTGGTGATGACTAGGCCTTGGATATGAGTCGTAGGTAAGCTGCCTAGTGAAATTTTGATAGCGGTACCTTTGACGGTTGTATCCGTTCTCAACCGAGGTAGATATAGTGATAGCAAGATGAATGGATAGTGTTAAGCTTGGATTTGAATTTGAGTTCAACTTAGCTGATATTCATGCCTTGAGATTTTTCCGCAGTTTTCATGGGCATGTATGATTGAATGTAATGCATGTATGCATGTTTGATATGATTATTCTTGATGTATGATGCATGATATGTATGCTTAATATGATAATATTATGACTTGAAATGATGTGATGATTGATAAATGCAATGCCCATTTTATTTGAACTACATAATCAATTCCTAAAGCAGGCTACCAGCCGAGAACTGGTGATAAGGATTAGCTTCCAAATGGAGATTGGAACACTTCCAGACGAGAACTGGACTTTACACTAATGTTAGTAGGGATATTAGAATTGTATAAACTTGGTGGCTTGGAAAGGTGGAACAAATGGCAGGGTTTCTAACACTGGTAAGGTCATCAGGAGACGTTGATCAGGTGATTGGAAAGTATAAGGCTTCTCATGACTTTGATGGTTATACGTAAGGCGTCTTGGGCGAGTGTATGTAAGGCTGCTTACAATTCAGTTTGATGAAAAATACTTGTACGGCAGACTCACTGGGAGGAATAGTCAGAGAGATGTTACTGACTTAGCTGGAGATTATACTTGGACTGAGAATAGTAACTCCCCTGGAAATTGACTCAGGATTTTTTTTGGGATGTCCTAAGTCCTGGTTTATGATATGTCATGTATGCATGCAGATGTAGGCGTTAATGCGTAGAATGATTGATCAATACATGTAATGTGTAACTCAGATATATATAAATGGAAGTTGGACTTTTGAGGTGCCAATCGAGCTTAAGGGTTGACACCAAGTGAGATTGGGCTCATGTTTCGATCCATGTTGTCGGAATTAGT
Organism: Vicia faba; assembly: GCA_948472305.1. Classification (NCBI taxonomy): domain Eukaryota; kingdom Viridiplantae; phylum Streptophyta; class Magnoliopsida; order Fabales; family Fabaceae; genus Vicia; species Vicia faba. The sequence goes on along the minus strand of CATIWC010000924.1, from coordinate 199,022 downwards.
CATCTGAATGAGATGATAGGTATAGCTTGATTATGGATCTAAGTGAACTAATGAATGCATGACAATGATTTATGTTGACTCATATGCTTTTGACTTATATAGGTGGTTAAGACGTAGAGAGGTTACCTATGCAACAAGGTTGCTTGTCACATGATGGTTGAATGTTATGCTATGATGATTTCCCGATACTCGATTTAAATTCCAAGATTACTAATGTTGGGGAAAGATCCACTAGAGATTATGAAAGTACGCAGAGAGCTTTCCCCTATGTGGAATATGTTAGGTCTCGGAGGAGATTCTCATTGAAATGAGCTTTGAAATAGTTTGATATGAATGACCCTACTATTTTGCACTTCGAAACATTATGCCCTTGACTAATGGACTCTTGGATGGTTTTCCCTTGATGGGATATTTTTTGAACCAATTTATTTTGAATGTGCATCGCAGCGGTATGTCCCAACATTTTCACTTCTTGAAAGGTATGCCCTTAATCTCCAGAATTTGGAGGAGGTACTCTTGGATGATTTTCCCTTGATGAACTATTTTTGAATCAACTCGTCTTAATCGAGCCTCGCAGTGGTTTTCCCCAACATTCGAATTTTGAAAGATATACCCCCAATCTCCAGGATCTGGAGGAAGTTCCTTTGGATCTCACCAATGTGATATGGATTTCCCCAAGTATTCGAAGTTTGAAAAGTTTGTACTTGAAGTTGCTCGAAGGGGAATTTGGACCTTACATTTTGTAAGAGGAACTTGATATGCACTGCCTCAACTTTTAAGTCTCAAAGGTTGCCCCCTGATTATTAGGGCCTTGAGGAGTCATTGAGAGAGGAAATCGAGTCCTACTATGTTGTGATATGAACTTGATTAAGGAATTCCCCTTTGAAAAGTATGCTCCTGATTGGTGCTTTGAAATGTGATCCAAGTTGATAGAATGATCTCCCCTAGCCAATAGGATCTTCATGTGATATGCCCCTACGATCAATAGTCTTGCTTATGATCATAGGGTTCTTCTTTAGATGATTTTTCCCTAGTTAGGAGTTTCTTGGAAAGGACCACTTTTGATTAAACCAATTTTGAGATCTCCTTGATGCTAAGTATTGATTCGTTTATAAAAGTGTACATTTGAAAAGTAATTCTTAGTGATGCACATGCAAGTTTTGAAATCAAATTTTGAATAGAAATGGATGATTAGAGATGGAGATTAAAAGAAGAGAAGTGTTTAGCAATAATTTAACAAACATAGGAGTCAGTTTAACACAAATTTTGCTGAGTATGCTTTCATAGATAACCTTGCTTCAATTAGGACTTTTGAAGGTTGTAACATGACCATGGTTCGTGGTTTAAGAAACAAAGGATATAAGGCTCAAAATTTGTTTAGCCCACCCCATTATCCTTGATGTTCTCCAATCCTAATTTTAATTAATTCAACAAATGCATTTAATCTCCAAGAGAAATTTCGTAGTCGTGCAGATGATGAGAAATGTAGATAAATATCCCAGCACCGATGAAAAGCATTGATAAGTTCCAAGCATTAATAAGATCCAAGAATTCATGAGAAGCCTTGATGATTCTTGAGGTGGTAGTCACAAGATTGTTCTCTAATTTATTTGTTTTGATCCCTTATTTTTACATGGGCCGATTCTTTTGAATTAGGTCCATCGGGATACTTTAACTTTTTCCTAAGTCAAGATTTTCTTTGACTTAGCGAGCTTTCTCTTTTTGAATTTTTTTTTACCTTGAACATTTGTGACTGCCATGGTGATTGTTGTAAGCTTCATTTTTATTGTTTCCTCGATCTTGAATGATGCGCTGATGTTGTACCCCAAAATTTGCCCTCTCATTTCCTCAACATTTTCTCACCACAAGACCCTTGGAGCTCAGGACCAAATTAGGGTTTGTGTTTGCACAAGGATGTTTTGACCTAAAGTGCCCAAGATGACTTTCATGCTTCATATTGGACTCCCAAGTTTATCCATACCAAGTTTCAAGTCTTGATTCCAAACTTTTCCCAGTCAATTGGACAGTTGACCTAGAAATAAACTGTATTGGGGAAAAAGTCAACTGTGGTCAATTGACAGTCAAACCTCATGATTTTTGACCCACATCAACATTATGAACTCATATGAACCATTTGGTCAAGTTTGGATCAAAATTCCACAAGAAATTTGATCAGATCACCAAAAGGGCAAAATGGTCATTTTTATGGTTTTGACTGCACAAAGGCAATTTTTGACTGTTTAACCTAACCAATGGCAAACCAAGCTCAAATATGGACTCAAGGACCCCATGGAATTGTCTTGACATGTTCAACAAGTTCAAAAGATCCCAAATGCACAAGATTGACAGATGAATTTTCCAGTCAATTGATCAATTTTTGACTGTATACTAAAAAGTCAAACTTTGACTTTTTGGTCAAAATCAAGTGTCAAGATTCATTTTTCATCAAAACATGTCAAATTATGAAACTTGTTCATCAAGAAATCAAAAATCACAAATTAGGGTTTAAAATGAAGAATTTTCATAACTTAGAATTTTTCTAAGTTATGAAAATCTCTAATTTTTTCCTAACTTTGTCCCACTTTTTCATCAAGATACATTTGGATTCAAGGAAAAGTCAAAACATTAAAGTTGTAGTCTATTGCAAAATATACAACTTTGATTCACAAAGTTTCCTCAAAAGAAGCTTGTAGCTCAAGTTATGATTTTTGGAACAAGGGTGCAATACATTTCTTAACTTAGAAAATTTTTGACCTATTCTAGGCAGGATTTTTGCCTAACTTCATGGCCACTTTTCACATGGTTCCACTTGGAATTTCAATTTTCATTACAAATATGGATTGTAGTATACATTCCAAGCTTTCCAAAATGTCAAAGAACTCATCAAACAACCTTGTGGTTAGGGAGAATCGAATTTGGCAATATGGGTAAAACTCACTTTGTTCATGGCCAATTTACATGTCCATAACTTTGGATTTTTGAACTCAGCATGCTCTAAGATAGATTACAGGCCTTTTATCTCATCCACACTCAATAATTTAATGCAAAACCCTTGTGTTCAAGCCTTATCTTATGTGTTTAAACATTGCATACAAGATTGAGCCATAATTAGAAAAAGCAATATATCCATTTTTGAAAAGTTGAACTTTATGTCAAATTTGCAAATCAAGAAGTACAAGGCAAATCTCTTTGGCACAAGTTCAGAAGGATATCACACTGATCAAGAGGGATGGTTGCAACACATTTGAGGGGCCTGTACAAGTCTAGAAACCAAGTTGACATTTTTTTGCTTAAGTGTGAAGAAACATTGCATAACAAAAACAACTTTTCATTTCTGCCAACACAAGCTAAAGCAAAGTTATTGGACACATCCCAAACAACATCACTGAGCTAAGGCACGACCAAAAAACCTTCCAAACCTCATCAAACCTCAAAACACCATTGTACTGCACAAAAACAAGGCATCCCTGCAACTTGGCTTCCATAAACATTTCCCCTCGTGCATTTTGGATAAAACTTTTGCAAACACATTCCCTATCACCCACTGAAGCTGTCCCAAGCATTGGACACGACCTGTAACATCCCTAACACCATTTGCCATTTTCACTTTTTCTGTTTTGCAGGTTGATTGCTATAGCTTGATTCACTTGGTATCAAAGCAAGCTAAAGGTTGGAATAGCATCCCTGGACTTCAAGCAAGCTGTACCAATCCTCACCTTGCCTTGAAAGTGCCTCCATTGCCAGACACGATCCAAGCTGAACAGGTAAGTTCATGGAATTCTATCTCTCAATATAGGAAGAGTTAGCTTTAAGTTTATGAATGAAAAATGTTCTACTCATGCCCCTGAAGCTATACATATCTTCACTTTCCATTTATATTGCATATGCTGAGAGAATTTAAGACCCGAACATTGACAAAAACTTAGGTTAAGAATTAGGGATGGAGAAATTCTCTCTCATTTCTGAGAGTTAAGTTGAGTTTTTTATATGTATGGAATCGTGGCTTGATGCTTGACATCTTTCATGTTATAAGTTTGTGCTAAAAGTCAAAGAATCAGGAGTTGTGTTTGAAGCAAGAAGGGCGCACGTTTTTTCAAATATTTTTGTCTGAAGGTTGAAGACAACCTTTCATGGGCTGGGCCTGAGTTGTGTTCCTTTTCACACCATTGCATTACACATACACCCCCCTGGCCCATTTTGAGTTTTATTTATCATTTTTAATTTTTCCCTTTTGATTTTGGTTCAATATTTTTATTTAAGCATAAACAAATATTAAAATTATTTTTCCCATATTTTTTGTATTTTTTTGACATTTATTTGGCTTTATTTAGTTTTGTACATAAATAAACATTTATATAATTTTATCTAAAATAACCAAAAAATAATATAAACACTTTTTATTTTCTGATTTTTTTATTTTATTTTACCTTTGAAAACATTTTACATAAAATATACTTTTTTGTAAATATTAAATATTTTATTTTTGTACATATAATATATATTTAATAAATAATGTAAATACTTATATATTTATTAGTATATTTAGGGGAAACATAAAAAATAATACATTTTATTTTTATTAATATTTTGACCTCAAAAATACTTTTTTACAATATACCTTCTTTTATTTATTTTTTTGTACATGATTAATATATATTGCATATATTATATAATGAATACCTTTTATTTATAAAATTAGGGTTTCACTCTAAATACATAAAAACACCAAAAATTAATTCATTTTATTTTTGTTTATTTGATACATGAAAAATACTTTTTTACATACATATGAAAACCATTTTTGCATTTTGCATTTTGCATATTTATTTTATTTTATTTAATTATTGTGCAATAAAATCCCTTGTAGAATTTCAATTTGGATGTAATAGTTAGATTTTAATTTCTTGCTAAAATATCCCCATTTGAACATTTGTACCCCCATCCCATATTTGTGTTGTAATAACTTAGGACCCTTTATTTTTTGCACTTTAAAATCTTTCTAATTATGCCATGTTAGAATTAGGGTTTTGTATGCCAAAATCAACCAACAAATAGTTTGACCTAAATTCAAGATAAACAAGCATGAAAATGGACAACACTAATCACACTTGCACCCCTAGGGTACTCCACTTGTTTCCTTCAATAATGGGCCATGTTGCATGTTAGGTATCTTTGGCAAAGGCAAAACAATCAAATGATCATAGTCCCTCAATGACGCTTTCAAAAGTTGCCTAAAAATGATCAAGTCCCTTAAAGGAAAAATTGCCCAAAGATACTTGGCACCATTGCAATCATGGTCTAAACGATGACCCGCGCCCGTCCCGTTCACATCCTAACACAAGATTGTCCACCAAATACAATGGTGGAACAAAATTGTTAAAAGGGTTAAAAACATAGCAAAGATCTTTGAGAAATTTAGGAGTAGACAACTCTTGGTTACTTGCCAATTTGCAAAACAAAAACACTTGCCTATTTTCAAAACCACACATCACAACACACTTTCAAAAACAACTTTCAAAAACATTGAAAAACCTTTTCAAAAGAAATAAACCTTTGTATAAATCCCAACATGGATCATTACAAAGGTTGCCACAACAAATGGCCCCTTTTCAAAACATTTTCAAACCCACACACAAAGCACCATTTCAAACAATTGAAAACACAAGGCAAGTGATCTAAGCAAGTAACTAAGAGCCCATGGATAACCATGGATAGAAAGGGTGCTAATACCTTCCCTTTCTATAATCTACTCCCCGAACCCAAGAAAACATCTCAAAGGTTTTTGCTGTGCTTTTTAACCTTTCCTTAGGATAAAATAAAAAGTCGGTGGCGACTCTTGCTCAACCGAAACATTTGCGAAAACAAACGCAAAACCCAAGTCAGTTCTCCCACCGTATCACAGAACTGGCGACTCTGCTGGGGATAACTTTTAAAGTGGAGTAACCTTAGGGCTTAGATCACCCTCTTGCATGACTAATTGTTTGCTTTGATTGCTTTACATCTTGGCTCTCTTGTTTGGGTTTGCAATCCTACACCCGGATTTGGGGAAACATTCATAGATAGCAATACGTTGTGGAAACTGTGCGGGGTATACCGACACGGTTGAAGCAATAGCTATATTAGTGCGACATATTTGTGAGTACCGGTAACCCTTGAGTTCAATCAAGGAGAGTACGGGGCCGCTGAGTGATGTCACTAAGCACTAATGACCTAGAACCTTACTTGACCATCTTGGCCTTTCATTAGGGGTAGTGAGATGACCGGCTTTGGTACAGTCCGAAGTTGGTAGATACTCGATACTACACTCATTGAGGATTGTTTTCTTGGAATATTTTGGTCGCTAGTTAAGTGGCTAAACCAAAACAATGAACAATGAAAACAATCCAGTGATATTGAGCTCCTTAGAACCCGGTTACTATTTATAGGACAGGTTTTTAAGCCAACTACACTCAAGAGGGTACTTAACTATGAAACCCCATGCAAGCCTGAAACTAGGGTTTGGTGTGAATTTCTTGTACATATGTTTGGTGCATACATCATGAACATCATAAAACATCATATGCATTCACTAACCATTTCAAGGGTTTAGATCTTCATCTTTGTTTTTGTTTTGTAGGTCATGGAAACTCCTCGCAGGAAAACTATCCAAGTCAACCTTGTGAGAATCCTTCCTCAACTCAAGGAGCTCACATCAAGAATTCCGGAAAGCTCTCCCTTCAGTGAAAGTCATGGTAGACTGCTTAGCCTAGTCAACACCAGCATTGAAAAGGACATGATGAAGGTGTTGTTCCAGTTCTTTGACCCTCTTCACCACTGTTTCACTTTCCCCGACTACCAGTTGGTGCCCACTTTGGAGGAATTTTCTCAACACCTGAGAATTCCTATCCTTAATCAACTACCTTTAAACGGTACGGAAAAGGAACCAAAGCCTGAAGATGTTGCTCGAGCACTACATCTACAGCCATCTGACATCAAGGGACATTGGGAAACTAGAAGCGGTGTCAAAGGCTTCTTAGCAAAATTCTTGTTTGAGAAGGCACAAGAGTGTTGGAATTCATTGGACCTACAAGCCTTTGAAGAAACTGTGGCCCTCCTCATCTATGGGTTGGTCTTGTTCCCAAATCCTGACCAGCTTGTAGATGTCAACGCCGCCAAGATTTTCTTATCCAGGAATCCAATACCAACATTGCTTGGGGACATTCTTCACTCATTTTACACTCGAACAATGAGAAAGAGGGGTGTTCTCATGTGCTGTACTCCTCTCCTTGCAAGGTGGTTTATTTCGCACCTTCCATAATCTGTCTTGAAGAATGACCAAGGCTTAAGGTGGTCACAACGATTGATGACCCTCACTCATTCTGATGTATATTGGTGTTCTCAGTCCAGAGAAAATGTCATCATCGTCGATCGTTGTGGAGAGTTCCCTAATGTTCCATTACTTGGCATTAGAGGAGGTATTACCTACAACCCTTGTCTAGCCTTGAGACAATTTGGATATGTACGGAGGGATGGCCCTCACGACATGTTGATTCCTGACCTGGTTTTTGACTTCGACAACGATGCGCAAGGACTTCGCCAAAGATTCATCAGAGCTTGGAGGATGCCTAACAAGGTTGACAGCAAGACACTGGGGCACAAGAATTCCATCCCTCTTGAGCCTTATCTCAAGTGGGTACGAGCCCGAGCCCAGAGTCTAATAATGCCTTATCCTCATGTTCTCCCTGTGATTAAAGAGCCCGTTAAGGAAGGAGAGGTTCCCTACACCATCCTATATCCTGACATGCCTACATCATGGGAGGAGATGCAGAAGAGTTGGATCCAACTCAAGGAGGAACATAACACTTTTGAAGCCAGCTTCTACGCCAGTGAGAAGAAGGTTTTGGAGCTTACCCGCCGACTCCATGAGGAAGAGACCCTCAACACCTACATTGCACCAAAGAGGATGTGCAACGTCTTTTTACCTTGAGAAGTTTTTGTAATATTTGGCCCATAGGGCACTTATGTACTGACAAATTTCTTCTTATTAATATGACGTGCGTTCTTTTTTGTTTGCAACAATTTTGAATGTTCTAAATCCTTGAATGCATTGCATACATAAGCATACCATTCATCATGTGCATAAGCAGATCTCCACACCAGGTTTCCTTATCTTTCTGCTGTTTATTTCAGTAAGATGGATCTCGAACAGACGGTCAAGGACTTGAAGTCTCAGAATGCACAGTTTCAACAACTCCTGATGACCTTGGCTAAGGGTCAGGAGGATCTGAAAGCCCTGCTGGGGAACAAAGACCAAGTGAAAAAGAAGAAGAAGAGAATCGGGGTGGCTACCCTAGGGAGAAGGTTTGAGGGTGAAGCCAGAAGAGTCCTTGAATTTCCCCTACTTCTGAGGAGGGAACCAGTAAAAGGAATGCAGCTGCGGTACCTTCCGAATCCGAAGTTGAAGAAGAGGAGGCTGAAGAGGACGAAGACTACTCTGATCAACAATACCCGCCCGCTGATGATAAGTACAAAGGCTTGGAAGACAGGTTGGCAGCTATGGAGCTGCAGAGAGTTCCCGACTTAGATTTCGAAGACTTGGGATTAGTTGCTGGAATTGTGATCCCCCCGAAGTTTAAAGTGCCGGTTTTTGTAAGGTATGACGGGCTGTCCTGCCCGAAAATGCATCTCAGATCATATGTAAGGAAGATCCAACCTTACACTGCAGACAAGAACCTTTGGATCCATTTCTTTCAGGATAGCCTTTCTGGGGCTCAACTCGAGTGGTTCTATCAGCTGGATGGAGCCAGTATCCGAAACTGGGAAGACTTGGCTACCGCATTTTATAAACAGTATCAGTACAATTCTGACCTCGCTCCTACGCGTACCCAACTTCAGGGTATGTCACTGGGGACGGGTGAAGGATTCAAGGAATATGCGCAAAAGTGAAGAGACCTAGCTGGCAGGGTGCAGCCACTGTTGACTGGCCGTGAACTTGTTGACATGTTCTTAGGAACCTTGTCTGGTCCGTTCTTTAACCATCTGATTGGTAATTCCTCTGCTGGGTTTACAGATTTGATCTTGACTGGTGAGAGGATAGAAGCAGGTATCAAGTCAGGGAAGATACAGAAAGGTTCCACTGCGAGTATTGAGAAGAAGCCTTTCAAGAAGGAAGCTAGTGCTGTTTATGGTCCTAGAAGACAAGTTCAGCCGGAACGCTGCCAAGCTGTCAATGCGTTGGTAATTTCAAAGCCTGTTGCTGCTCCTCAGCAGTATAATCAACAAAGGGGTGAGAGACCCAAGAGGCAGTACACTCGGCTCAGCATGACCCTGTCTCAGATTTTGCCGCAACTACTATCAACCAATCTGGTAATTGTCAAAGAAGCTCCGAAGGTAGTGAACACAACTTCTCCAAAGTACAACCCTAACGCCCGTTGTGCTTATCACTCTGATAGCCCCGGGCATACTACGAATGATTGCTGGGCTCTGAGGAATAAGGTTCAAGACCTTATTGATGCTAAGGAAATACAGTTTGAGGCGCCCGAAAGACCCAATGTTGTAACTGCTCCCATGCCCCAGCATGGAGTGAGTGTTGTGGAAGAAGACCGATATGTAGCCTCCGTGGAAGAGATTGTTACTCCATTATCGACTGTTAAAAGGAATCTGTTGCTAGCCGGTTTATTTCCGGGATGTGGTGAAGATTACCTTCTATGTGTTGTTTCGCCTTTTGGTTGTCCTCTGCTGAAATCAGGTATCCAAAGCCTGATGGATAGCAAAGAAATCTTGTTCGAGAAGATTGTTGTTCCCGCTGTCCCTGCCGAAGAAGTTTCTATTGTCACTATTTTCAAAAAAACCTCCTAAGGCTCCTTCAAAGAAGCCTATCAAAATCATGTCCACTCAAAGTTGCTCCCATCATCATTACTGTTCCGGGGCCTCTCCCTTATACGTCCGACAAAGCTGTCCCGTGGCACTATGGGGCAGATGTTTATGTGCTTGGAGTGAAGAAAGAGTTTGATACAAGTACCGGTGTCAGTAACATCACCGGGCCTGCCAAAATTACTCGCAGTGGTAGGCTGTTTTCGCCAGATATCGCACCACCAGTTATTCAGAAACCTCTTATCATCACACCCGCAAGTGTGCATGTTTCCCTTCCTAATCAAGTTCCTGTTTCTACCCATGCTGCCGAGTCCTCTAACGCTCGGGGCAAAGGGATTGCTACTGATTTGCCTGCCCTGACGGAGGCGCCAAAGACGACCATTGTTGAAGCCTCCCAACAAGAGATGGAGGAGATCCTCAAGATTATCAAGAAAAGAGATTTCAATGTTGTCGAGCAGTTGGGGCACACCCCATCAAAAATTTCTATGCTATCATTGTTGTTGTGTTCAGAGGCCCATGCCAAGGCCCTGATCTCCTTCCTGAAGACGGCTCATGTACTGCAAGAAACATTTGCTGATCAATTTACTGATTGTGTGGCCAATTTGACTGCTGATAATGGTCTGGGCTTTTCTGACGCCGATCTGACTGCAAAAGGGAAGAACCATAATGACGCCCTGCATGTCTCTATTGAATGCAGGGGCACTACTCTTGCCCATGTGTTGGTGGACACCGGTTCGTCACTGAACGTATTGCCCAAGAAAGCCCTGGACAGATTGGATTGTGAGGGTCTGGAGCTCAAGCCCAGTAACATTGTTGTCCGAGCCTTTGACGGTTCGAAGAGAATGGTACATGGCGAGGTTGACATTCCAATCAGGGTTGGTTCTCAGGTGTTTGATTTTACTTTCTATGTGATGGACATCCGTCCATCCTACTCTTGTTTGCTGGGTCGTCCATGGATCCACAAGGCTGGAGCTGTGACCTCCACACAGCATCAGAAGCTTAAATACCCGGTTAGAGGAAAGATTATTACAGTCCAAGGGGAAGAGGAGTATATGGTCAGGCACTTAAACTCGTTCCGATACATAGAAATGGACGGGGAATTCATTGAGACCCCCTTTCAACACTTTGAAGAGGTGCCTCAGACATTGGCATCAGCTGAAACTGTGATTGAAGACCCTCCTTTGAAGATGGCTTCCTTAAAGGATGCCCGGGCTGTGATTGAGAAGGGCGAGGGCGCAAACTGGGGCCGACTTCCTGACTTTACTCCAAAGACCGACAAGTTTGGTTTGGGCTTCACTGTGGAGGCTCAGAAGGTTGTTCGTAAGGCGAGGATTGGAAGACCTCCTGTGTTCATCACCAACCCAGGAGTGAATGCTATTGAAGACGAGGTGGAGGAATCAGAATTCGACAGCTGGATCTACCCAACAACCGACAGTGGACCAAGCAACTGGACTGCTAAAGACTTCACACCTGTTACTTTTGTCACTCAGTAATGAACTCTTTTGTTTTCAATTTGTAACAAACAATATGTTGAAACTTTTATGGCTCGGTGTCCTACCCTGGGCACCGTGGCTCCATTTGTGAGGGCTTTTATATGACATTTTCATATATCATTAATCAAAACATTGGACGTTTGTTGCATTTCAAATCTTATGCTCCTTTTCTTTCTTTATCATATATTGCAAAACAACTATATTTACACACACTCACTTATACAGGTTCCAATCCACTCTGGATCTCGCTGGTAACGACTCTGCTACTGCCAATTATGACTTCGAGAATTCGATCAACTTAGCTGAAGACGAAGGTGAAGATGATTGCGAAGTGCCTGGGGAACTTGCAAGACTGCTACTCCAGGAAGAGAGGGCCATTCAACCACATGAAGAGCCAGTGGAAACGGTAAATCTAAGTACTGAGACAAACAGGAAGGAAGTCAAGATCGGTGCCAATCTAGAGTTCAGTGTGAAACAACGGTTGATTCAGATGCTGCATGACTACATGGAAATCTTTGCTTGGTCTTACAAAGACATGCCTGGTTTGGATTTCGACATTGTGGTTCATCACCTGCCTACCAAGGAAGACTGCCCTCCGGTAAAACAAAAGGTCCGCCGTATGCGTCCAGAGATGTCCGATAAAATCAAAGTTGAGGTTATGAAACAATTTGATGCCGGGTTTCTAGCAGTGACTTCTTACCCTCAGTGGGTTGCCAACGTGGTTCCAGTGTCGAAGAAAGATGGTAAAGTCCGAATGTGTGTTGATTACATGGATTTGAATAGGGCCAGCCCCAAGGATGATTTCCCTCTGCCTCATATCGATGTTCTGGTTGATAATACTGCTCAGCATAAAGTTTTCTCCTTCATGGACGGCTTCTCCGGTTATAACCAGATCAAGATGGCTCCTGAAGATATGGAGAAGACCACCTTTGTTACTCAGTGGGGCACCTTTTGCTACAAGGTCATGCCATTTGGATTGAAAAGTGCTGGGGCAACTTACCAACGTGCCATGGTTGCTTTATTTCATGATATGATCCATCATGAAATAGAAGTGTATGTCGATGATATGATTGCAAGGTCCCAAACTGAGGAGGAACACCTTGACCATCTACGGAAGCTGTTTGACCGTCTGAAGTTGTACAAGCTGAGGTTGAACCCGAACAAGTGCACCTTTGGGGTGAGATCTGGAAAACTACTAGGTTTCATTGTAAGCGACCAAGGTATTCAAGTAGATCCTGCCAAGGTGAAAGCCATACAAGAGATGCCAGCTCCCAAGACAGAGAAAGAAGTCATAGGCTTTCTAGGACGGCTGAACTACATTGCCCGATTCATCTCGCATCTAACTGCTACCTGTGAACCAATCTTCAAGCTGCTGAAGAAAGATCAAGTAGTACGTTGGAATGATGAATGTCAGGTCGCTTTCGAAAAGATCAAAGAGTATCTCCAAGAACCACCCATTCTTATGCCACCGGTTGAAGGGAGACCTCTGATACTATATTTGACAGTACTTTACAACTCAATGGGGTGTGTGCTGGGGCAGCATGACGAGTCTGGCCGAAAAGAGCACGCTATTTATTACCTGAGCAAAAAGTTTACCGACTGTGAGACTCGGTACTCACTGCTCGAGAAAACTTGCTGCGCTCTGGTATGGGCTGCTCGCCGGCTGAGACAGTATATGTTGACTCACACTACTCTGTTGATTTCAAAAATGGATCCAATCAAGTACATATTCGAAAAGCCTGCTCTGTCCGGAAGAATAGCAAGATGGCAAATGATCTTGACGAAATATGACATCCAGTACACGACTCAAAAAGCAATCAAAGGAAGTGTATTGGTAGACTGTGATCGGTGGATCTGGAACTGACTGTTTAACGCTAGTTCACGAAATGTCGCGGTAAGCAAGAGTCGCCACCGTCTTTTATTTTCTCCAACATGGACAGGACAAAAGCACAGCAAAATTCCTTATGAGATAGTTTCTCGGTTCGGGAGGTAGATTTATAGAAAGGGAAGGTGTTAGCACCCTTTCTATCCATGGTTATCCATGGGCTCTTAGATACTTGCTCATTTGTGTTTTCAAAAGTGTTTGCTTTTCAATTGTGAGTGAGTTTGAAAAAGTTTCGTTTAAAGATTTCAGATCGACTCTTGTATCAGTCCTCAAGAGTGTTTGAAAGATTGTTTTGAAAGCTTTTTGAAAAGTGTCGGTGTGAAAAGAGTTTTTGATTGTTTTTGAATAGAGCAAGTGTCTACGAGTCATCTACCTACCCTAAGGAATTAGGCTGTGTAGAAGTCCTTAAGGTAGTGCCATCTCACCATTGAGAGGTAGGTAGCACCACCGTTGGAGGTGTTCGGGTCAATTCGTTTGTTAGGGACAGTATGGTCACCAGAGCAACAGTAGGACACCTTAGAAGCTACCCTTATACCATTGATCCTTTTTAATCCGAGGCAACTTTTCCGAGGCAACTTGTTTTGAGGCATATGGATCAACGGACATAAGGACTTACTAAAACGTCCTATACTCGACGACCACGTTTCGAGGTCAAGGCAACAGTGAGGCGTACCCTAAGAGTGGTGTGTGAATTTTTGCATTATTTTCAGGTTAACATTTATCTTTGATCATGCATCATTGTGAGCTACGCTTGTTTTTTAATTAACATTCATTCTTTCATGCAAAGTTTAGAATTTAAAAGTGCGGAAATTTAAATGCGGAAAGATAAATCCTACGCTATTACAAGGCGCGGGTCTATACATCGCCAAATTAACAAAGACCCGTTTTGAATAAAAATGCGGAAAGTAAAACCTAGTTACTATTACATGGCTTGAACAATTACATAATATTCACAAGAAAAATAAGAATAAATGCGCGAAAAGAATAGAAAATCGAATGTTCGAGGGCGTTGGACCCTTTAAAGAAATTAAATGAAATTAAAAAGGTAACTAATTATTTAATAGAAGAAAAGAAATGTTTTTTTTAGGTTTTTGGTATTTAATGGAAAATAAAGAACAAGAATTAAAAGGAAACCCTAAATCTAGATTATTTTAATTATTAATGAAAATATTAAAGTTAACCTAATTTGCTAGTTAATTAATTTATTTACATGTTTATTTACAAAATTAATGATAATTAACAATAATGATAAATAATGATAAATAATGATGATTAATAATTTATTTAAGAAAAAGATGAAAATGTCAAAAAAACCTAATTCTAGATATTTTTTACTTATTAAGAAAAAGATTAAAGTTTAAAAACCTAAATTAAACTAAGTTAATTGTTAGAGTTTATTTACAAAAAATAGGTTAGTGATGAAATTAATAATAATTAAATATATTTGTATTTTTGATTTTTCTGTTTTTATTATAGAAAATTATTTTATAGTGAGAAAAACAATCAAAACAATTAAAAAAAGAATTAGAAAAGAAAAGAAAATAAAATTAAAAAGGATGCAAACCAAGGGGGGTTTCAGGCCCAAGGGGAGGTTTTTTTGAAGTATTCTGGCCCATTAGACAAAAAGCCTTGTTTGACTTTCTGGCATCATGTGCGTGTTCATTGACTCCTGAGTACCGTGGTCTGCATTCTTTGGCCATTGGATTGGGTTTCATGGCTATTTGTGTTCTGGCTGTTGGCCATTTGTGTTCTGGCCTCAACGTTCCTTAATCTTCTCAGGATGTCTGTCTCGCCATGTATTGGTGTCATGCATAAGTTGTTCTTTTGGCCATTTGGCTTTTGGCTTTTGGCCATTTGGCTTTTGGCCATTTGGCTTTTGGCCTCAACGTTCCTTAATGAACCTGCATGGGATCCTGTCTAAATCTGCAGTGTTGAATCTCATGAACACATTAAATAAAATCATAAAATGCAAATAAAGCCAATATATGAAGAAATTTAATGTTTAGGCACAATATGGCATGTATGAATGATTATACCCTTTTGATCATGGAGATCAAACCAGCCTTACCCTTACTGAAGAAGTAGTGAGGTGTTGGTTTGTAACTGTGATGGCTTGTTTGTAGTGAGAGAGGGATTCGTAATAAGGATTTCAAGGTTTTAGGGTTCTTGAAAGAATTTGATATTCTGACAGTGTTGTGGCCAGGTTTTTTTTCTCTCCTTTTTTCTCCTCTCTGGTTTGTGTGAAAAGAAGGTGATTATATAATGGAAATTAGGGTAAAGAAAATGGGCTTTGAATGTGCAATTGGGCCTCCAATGTTCACTTGAGTTCGTCACTTTCCAGGCTAAATCGCAGGGAATTAAGTGCAATTTTTGAAGTTGAAATGTGAAAACAAAATGTAGCCGACATCGATAACTAACTCCTGTCCAAAAATAGGCTCAATCAGATAAACGGTGAATTAGTTATGAATTTTTGAAGTTTCAACTCAGACAAACTTATTTTGGGCTCTAGTGTCGACTCTGACACGTTCTTCAATAAAAAACTGGTATTGATCGGAGAATAATCTGGTCTCGACTTTTGAAGCAAAGTTGTAGATCTATGAGTCAGGGACCTTGTGTAAAAATATGAGCCCAATCCGATAAAAATTGACCGAGTTATGAATTTTCGAAGTTTCGGCCCAGATGAAATAATATTCAGCATTCAGGATTTTCAGCATGTCACGCACTCTGAGCAAAAAACGAAGGTCTTTTGAACACCGTTCGAACTCGATACCTCCTGTGAAAATGTAGCCAACTCAATTTGTGAAATTTTGGCGCCAGAACCAGCTCGATACGATGAAAATCGACCAAGTTATGATTTTCTGAACATGACGCAAATAAACTTCTGTCACAAATTTTCTGTATGAAAATACTTGATAAATCCACATTTTTGAAGACCTTCTGATCGAAATTGGCTTCCATCCGTGAGAGATGAAAACGTAGATAATGTCAAGACGGAATTTTGGCCACCGGAACGGGTTCAAAACGAGCTACGATCTTCAAGTTATGAATTTTTTAGCGCATAAAAACTGCACTTTCAGCACACTTTTTCACCATATTTCTTCGAGAAAACTCACACATTCGGATACCTTCTTTAAAGAATTGACTCTTGAGCCGAACCTGAATTTGAGAATACGTTATCAGAGATATCTTGGCGAAAGAATACCTGAATATGACGCGCCGGGTTGGACTTGTGAATTTTTCTTGAAATATTTTGAGAAATATGGGAGGGCAAATTTTGGGGTACAACAGTTGCCCCTGTTCAATCTTCTTAGACCTGAGGATGTAGATTGGCTGGCGTGCCTTTCGTAATCTGAAGGTGGAAGATGATTGAACACTAGAGTGCCCAGAAATTTGCACTCACATAGTAGAATGTCAGCAGTGTGATGCAGGGAATGGGCTTACAGATGCCATTTGAAGACTGTAGGTATGTGGAGATGGGCTTATAGATGCCATCTGGAAGTATGATAGTACCTTGTCGGGAATGAGCTTATAGACGCCACCTAGGTGTCGATCGCGTAAGAGATTCCTTAGCGAGAACTTGCGTACCTGAGAAAGAAAAATAATTACCTGGCCTGTTACAGGAGTTGATCTTCAAACTCTTTACGTAGATGTGCCCTGGCTGGATACAGGAATCGAATCTTTAAACTCTTCAGACGTGCCCTGGCAGGGTACATGAATCGAGTCCGGAGAATATAGTCGTCAACAGATACACCCTGGCGAGATACAGGAATCGGATCTTCGAACTCTTCAGACGTGCCCTGGCAAGATACAGGAATCGAGTCTGGTAATGTTAGTCGTCAACAGATACACCCTGGCAAGATACAGGAATCGGATCTTCGAACTCTTCAGACGTGCCCTGGCAAGATACAGGAATCAAGTCTGGTAATGTTAGGTTGGTGAGTTGTCTCTACTGACAGGTTATCCTCATGGACGAGTGTCTATAACGACGAGTGTCTATAACGACGAGTGTCTATAATGACGAGTGTCTATAACGACGAGTGTCTATAACGACGAGTGTCTATAACGACGAGTGTCTATAACGACGAGTGTCTATAACGACGAGTGTCTATAACGACGAGTGTCTATAACGACGAGTGTCTATAACGACGAGTGTCTATAACGACGAGTGTCTATAACGACGAGTGTCTATGACGACGAGTGTCTATGACGACGAGTGTCTATGACGACGAGTGTCTATGACGACGAGTGTCTATGACAACGAGTGTCTATGACGACGAGTGTCTATGACGACGAGTGTCTATGACGACGAGTGTCTATGACGACGAGTGTCTATGACGACGAGTGTCTATAACGACGAGTGTCTATAACGATGGGTGTCTATAACGACGAGTGTCTATGACGACGAGTTGTATCAGAGAAATCTTTAGGCATTGATTTAACTGGATTTGTATTCTTTGACTGGGTTGGTCTCTTTTAACTGTATTCGTCTACATAGCTGATCTTTTAACTGTATCCTTCCTGAAAGGTAAAGGTCAGTCATATGCAATGCATGATATGGATCAAGCAATAATATTTTTCAACACATGAGATCGTATGATATGATGCGTATATGCATGTATCATGATGTATAACAATGTGATGTTTATGAATGTATCCTCGTCTAGGAAAATAGATCCTTGACGGATGCCGGGAAGTCAAATCTTGGGCTGATGTTGAAGAGTGAGATTCTTCGTTTCCGTTGGGGATGATGATTGCAAGAATACCGGTCGGAGAAGATAACTCCGTTGGGGAATAAACTTCGCAAATAGATTACTCTGCGGGGAGTGAACTTCGTGGGGAAAGAGAAGTACTTTGCTGAGGTTGATGAAGATAACTCCGTTGGGGATACCATTGTTAAGTTTTGTTGGGAGGTTTGAAGGAATTGATGAACTCCGCTGGAGAATAAGAAGAACTTTGTCGAGGACGATCTTTCCGTGGCTTTTAGCTGAGGATAATCCAGTTATAAGCTCTGGTGGAGAAATAACCTTTGAATAAAACCGGGGAGACGCGTTCGCTCTGCAGGGAGTGAAGGTATCTTGGTCGCATTCTTCAGCTGAACTTACCTTGGCACCTCGGTGGACAGGGCAACCGGATCATTTAGACAACTCATTATTGCCCCAGTTTCTATTGGAGAAGAAGGTACCTGTGAAGGTGTTTGATGACTGCCGTTTGACAAATCTTCTTCTGGTAGGCAAGTGACGAGATACCGGGACATAGTCGTACGCTTTGATCCCTAATTTTTGCCTGGACCGCCCTTTCGGATTTTCAGTCCACCGGGATACCCATTTTTGCCCAAGCCGCCTTTTCAGGTTTTCGACTTGCCGGGTGTACAAAATTTTCATTTTCATCCCTTATTTTGCCCGAACCCTTTTGGTTCGCCGGGAAGCCCTAATTTTTGCCTAGGTATGTCAACCTAGCGGGTCTTTTATCGTGCGTAGTATTTTTTCGACTATGTCCACGCTCTTAGAATGCAGGGAGGTGCCCCTGGATGCTTGTGTTGCCATGTTACCAGAAGATGTCTGATCGTACAAGATTTGTTGCTGGAATTCCTGTCCAATGCCCCAAGTGTCTCAGATGGAGAGTTGCCCCTAGCTGCTTGGCATCGTTGAGAGATTCTCTGGATCTTGACTTAACTGCCCCAGATGGTAGACCATGATCATGCCGTGCCCCTTGATTGGAGATACTCTTGTTCATTAGACTTTTGTCATGCGAATTTCTCTGCTGTTCAAACAACTAGTCATATGCAAGCAATGTTATATTAGAAATGCAAAGCTTATGTCTGTCTTGAAGTTTTTTGAAAATGCATTTTTTAGTAAAAAAAGTGAATTTTGTAAACTGCGATGTCAACTCGTTATTTTACCGCAAGCCTTAAGGAGTCAGGATACCTTTTGTAACAGTATGCTTTCGAACTAACCCATGCTCCAGCTAGGACTTTTTAAGGGTTATAACGTGGCCTGGTTCACGGTTTAAGAAACAAAGGATAAAGGCTCAAATTATTTGTACCCACCCGTTCTTCGTGATGTTCTTCAAACCTAAGCTCAGTTGATCGTGCGTTAGACCTTGTTTGAGTCTTTGTCCTGATGTTCCAATGATGGTTCAGATATTGATGATTTATTCTGAATAGGCAGTCATTTTTTTGTTATTGAGGGTTTGTGTGACCTCTTTCCCTTTTTTTTTTGATTTCGTTTTCCCTGTTTTTTGCCTGAACTGTTTCTTTTGTGATTACAGTCAGCGGGATGCCCCAGTTTTGTAAGTCTCCTTCATAGGTTTTGACTTATTGGGCTTTTTTTTTTGAAAGATAATGACTGCCTGTCTTGACGATTATAGGGAACCATCACTGTTTTTTTTTTGTAAGGACCTCTTTGGTGCCGGTTGTTATGCACTTGGATCAACTGAGAGAACTACCCTGCCCCAGGTTATGATTAAGGGTTTTAATTTTCGAAAAGAAAAACTCCTACTTCTTTGGCTCAGAGGGGGTTGACGAGGGATTATCTTCCTTATAACTCCAATGTTTAGGATTTGAAACAATGCCTGTACCTCATCAGCGGGGTCTGTTCAAAAGTATACTGTGAAGAATTGTGGTATCGTTTTCGTCATCCTCCCTCAAGAGGCTTAGAATTATTAATTGAGAGTTGACATCAAAAATGAAAGCAGTTTAAGTATAGCGAATGCAAATATATTTCTTCAAAACAGACATATGCGATGCATTAATGAAATAACAACGTTTAACATGAATAAATGTTTGAACAATCAAAAGAAAATTACAACTTGAAATTTCTAATAAACAAAAGTCTTCTCATCTCAGGGCTTGTTACTTCAAATGGTGAATCCTGTAGGGATGGCATGAGCATTCAACCTGGCCTATCTGGGTGAAATCCACAGCTCCTTCATTAATCAGGTCCTGGACCTTGTTCTTCAGAGCCCAGCAGTCGGCAGTGTCATGTCCAGGACTATCGGAGTGGTATGCACACCTTTTGTTGGGATGATAGTTAGGAGCAGAGATGTTGGGGTTCCGGGGAGGAGCCCTTAGTGTAATTAGATTCAACCTCGACAGGTGTTGTAGAGCTTGAGACAGCGGCATGTTAAGCTGGGTGAACTGCCTCCTGGGCTTGTTTGGCCTACTCAGATCAACCTGTTGCTCTGGGCGAGGTTGTGGCTGGACCTGTGAAGTGGTAGCAATTTGGAGAGGTCTATTCCTCACCATACCAGACTCTTGTCCTCTTGGAAGCTGATCAATTACCTGGTCCCTGAGTTGGGCTGGTTGCTTCATGTCTTGATGAAGCTGACTGATCATGGTCCTCAATTCTTCTTGCTCCCGAGCTAAGCCTTGGATGAGAGCCATTTGCCCCAGCATCTGGGTTCTCATTGTATCTACCTCAGCTTGCAGATGTTTCATCCGTTCGTCTTTGTCATCTTCGGGACTTTTCATGGCCAAATTCCCCGTGAGGAGTGTCCTCAACTCTTTTTGCCCCTTGGATAGGCTTAAGAAGATCTCCCTGAACTGAGTCTCTTGAGCATGAAGTTTCTGGTTATCTTGTTGGCAAGCCATTGCTGAAATAAACAGCGGAGAAGGTAAGTGATCTGTAACAAGGGTACCTGTAATACAATGATATGTATAATATGCATGTAATGTTTTCAAGGACCTCGCGGGGTAAACAAGAAAAATTGTTAGCATTTGAATTCGTAGCTTGATTGAAGGCATTTCATGTTGTTGAGAGTCCTTCTTCAAGAGTCAAGGCTCACCATATCGAGTGGGTCATAGCCCCTGACAACCTTCGCTAGAGGAAAATAAATCCCCTTTGCCCCTTGCTGGATAGTTGGTTCATTATAACCTGCATCACAAACCCTTGAGATCCTTGAAATGGATTAGTCTTTATGTAGGGTGTATGCAATGGCATGATGTTATGCTATGCATGGGGTAATGTAGGTAAACCCTGTTATGATTCCCAATTAAGGACTGTAAACAAAACCTGCAAGAAACTCAAGTGTCAGATAACAAGCATGCAAATAGTCAAATTGGAAGGCACACAAGTCACACAAGAGAGCCCTCAAAGTTTAGGCCAGCATGAAGTTTAGGGTACTACCCTCTTGAAGTTGGTGGGCTTAACCTGGCCTATCAGAAGTAACCGGGTTCTAAGGGTCCCAATATCATTGGATTGCTTTCATTGTTCATCGTTTCGATTTAGCCATTGAACTGGCGACCGAAATATTCCAAGAAAACAACCCTCAATTGAGTGTAGTATCGAGTATCAACCAACCTCGGACTGCACCAAAATCAGTTATCTCACTACCCTAAAGAGGCCAAGATGGTTCAATTAAGGTTCCTAAGGTCTGTTGATGCTTCACGACACCCCGCGGCGGCCCCGTACTCTCCTTGACTGAACTCAAGGGTTACCGGTACTCACCAAAGTGCCACATCAACGTAGCAGACTGCTTCAACCATGTCGGTATACCCCACACAGTTCCCTCACAGCCTTGTTGCTACTTTCTAAGAAGGTATCCCCAGATCCGGGTTAGGATCTATAGAACTCCCAAGACAGTACCCACAATAATAAAGCAAGTAATTCAGACAATTGAAAACACAAGTGATCTTAGTCCTAAGGTACACCTCACTTTTATAAGTCCCCAACAGAGTCGCCAGTTCTGTGATCGGTGGATCTGGAATTGACTGTTTAACGCTGGTTCGCGAAATGTCGCGGTAAGCAAGAGTCGCCACCGTCTTTTATTTTCTCCAACATGGACAGGACAAAAGCACAGCAAAATTCCTTATGAGATAGTTTCTCGGTTCGGGAGGTAGATTTATAGAAAGGGAAGGTGTTAGCACCCTTTCTATCCATGGTTATCCATGGGCTCTTAGATACTTGCTCATTGTGTTTTCAAAATGTTTGCTTTTCAAAGTGTGCGTGGGTTTGAAAAAGTTTCGTTTAAAGATTTCAGATCGACTCTTGTATCAGTCCTCAAGAGTGTTTGAAAAATTGTTTTGAAAGTTTTTTGAAAGTGTCAGTGTGAAAAGAGTTTTTGATTTGTTTTTTGAAATAGAGCAAGTATCTATGAGTCATCTACCTACCCTAAGGAATTAGGCTGTGTAAATGTCCTTAAGGTAGTGCCATCCTACCATTGAGAGGTAGGTAGCACCACCGTTGGAGGTGTTCGGGTCAATTCGTTTGTAGGGACAGTGTGGTCACCAGAGCAACAGTAGGACACCTTAGAAGCTACCCTTATGCCATTGATCCTTTTTAATTCTGAGGCAACCGTTTCGAGGCAACTGGATCATGTCATGGACATAAGGACTTACTAAAACGTCCTATACTCGACGACCACGTTTCGAAGGCAAGGCAACAGTGAGGCGTACCCTAAGAGTGGTGTGTGAATTTGTGTGTTGTTTTCATGTTAATATTTGTCTTTGATCATTGTATCGTGAGCTACGCTTGTTTTTAATTTAGGCCATACATTCTTTCATGTCATTAGAATTTAAAAGTGCGGAAATTAAAGTGCGGAAAGATAAATCCTACGCTATTACAAGACGTGGGTCTATACATCGCCAAATTACAAAGACCCGTTTTAATAAAAATGCGGAAAGTAAATACGGAAAGATAAACCTAATTACTATTACATCTGAGAAACAGTTACATAATGATCGAAAGAAATAATGCGTGAAAAGAATTAAAATTAGGACGTCCGAGGGTTTTGACCCTTTGCATGAAATTAAATTAAATTAAAGTCCAATTAATTATTTAATTAAAGAAAAGAAAGTGTTTTAGTATTTTTTTGTATTTATGAAAAATAAAGAACAAGAATTAAAAGGAAACCCTAAATCTAGATTATTTTAATTATTAATGAAAATATTAAAGTTAACCTAATTTACTAGTTAATTAATTTATTTACGTGTTTATTTACAAAATTAATGATAATTAATAATAATGATAAATAATGATGATTAATAATTTATTTAAGAAAAAGATGAAAATGTCAAAAAAAAAACCTAATTCTAGATACTTTTTACTTATTAAGAAAAAGATTAAAGTTTAAAAACCTAAATTAAACTAAGTTAATTGTTAGAATTTATTTACAAAAAATAGGTTAGTGATGAAATTAATAATAATTAAATATATTTGTATTTTTGATTTTTTTGTTTTTATTATAGAAAATTATTTTATGGTGAAAAAAAACAATTAAAACAATTAAAAAAGAATTAGAAAAGAAAAGAAAATAAAATTAAAAAGGATGCAAACCAAGGGAGGGTTTCAGGCCCAAGGGGAGGTTTTTTTTGAAGTATTCTGGCCCATTAGACAAAAAGCCTTGTTTGACTTTCTGGCATCACGTGCGTGTTCATTGACTCCTGAGTACCGTGGTCTGCATTCTTTGGCCATTGGATTGTGTTTCATTGCCATTTGTGTTCTGGCGGTTGGCCATTTGTGTTCTGGCTTCAACGTTCCTTAATCTTCTCAGGATGTGTCTCGCCATGTATTGGTGTCATGCATAAGTTGTTCTTTTGGCCATTTGGCTTTTGGCTTTTGGCCATTTGGCTTTTGGCTTTTGGCCATTTGTATTTTGGCCTCAACGTTCCTTAATGAACCTGCATGGGATCCTGTCTAAATTGGAAAATTAGTGACCTGAATGCTTTTATGCCCTTTGGATCATGGAGATCAAGCCAACCTTATCCTTACTGAAGAAGTAGTGAGGTGTTGGTTTGTAACTGTGATGACTTGTTTGTAGTGAGAGAGAGATTTGTAATAAGGATTTCAAGGTTTTAGGGTTCTTGAAAGAATTTGATATTCTAACAGTGTTGTGGCAAGGTTTTTTCTCTCTTTTTCTCCTCTCTGGTTTGTGTGAAAAGAAGGTGATTATATAATGGAAATTAGGGTAAAGAAAATGGGCTTTGAATGTGCAATTGGGCCACAATGTTCACTTGAGTTCGTCACTTTCCAGGCTAAATCGCAGGGACTTAAATGCAATTTTTGAAGTTGAAATGTGAAAACAAAATGTAGCCTACATCGGGAACTAACTCCTGTCCGAAAATCGGCTCAATCGGATAAACAGTGAATTAGTTATGAATTTTTGAAGTTTCAGCTCAAACAAACTTATTTTGGGCTCCAGTGTCGAATCTGACACGTTCTTCAATAAAAAACTGGTATTGATCGGAGCATAATCCGGTCTCGACTTTTGAAGCAAAGTTGTAGATCTATGAGTCAGGGACCTTGTGTAAAAATATGAGCCTAATCCGATAAAAATTGACCGAGTTATGAATTTTCGAAGTTTTGGCCCAGATGAAATAATATTCAGCATTCAGGATTTTCAGCGTGTCACGCACTCTGAGTAAAAAACGAAGGCCTTTTGAATAACTTTTGAACTCAATACCTTCTGTGAAAATGTAGTCAACTCAATTTGTGAAATTTTTGCTCCAGAACCAGCTCGATACGATGAAAATTGACCAAGTTATGATTTTCTGAACATGACGCAAATAAACTTCTGTCACAAATTTTCTGTACGAAAATACTTGATAAATCCACATTTTTGAAGACCTTCTGATCGAAATTGGCTTCCAGCCGTGAGAGATGAAAACGTAGATAATGTCAAGACGGATTTTGGCCACCGGAACGGGTTCAAAACGAGCCACGATCTTCAAGTTATGAATTTTTTAGCGCGTAAAAACTGCACTTTCAGCACACTTTTTCACCATATTTTTCGAGAAAACTCACACAGTCGGATACCTTCTTTAAAGAATTGACTCTTGAGCCGAACCTGAATTTGAGAATACGTTATCAGAGATGTCTTGGCGAAAGAATACCTGAATATGACGCGCCGATTTGGACTTGTGAATTTTTCTTGAGATGTTTTGAGAAATATGGGAGGACAAATTTTGGGGTACAACACAGACCATTTGGCACACCAACCGGTGGACGATTACCAGTCGTTGAACTTTGAATTCCCAGACGAAGATATCATGGTAGTAACTGATTGTGAAGTACCTGGACCGGATGAAGGACCTGAGGAAGGATCCCGATGGTCTATGCATTTTGACGGAGCCTCAAACGCTTTGGGTAATGGTATCGGCGCTGTGATCATATCCCCCAAAGGCACTCATACTCCACTCACCGCTCGGTTATGTTTCAACTGCACCAACAACATGGCGAAGTATGAGGCATGTATCATGGGTCTTCAAGCTGCAATTGACTTAAGGATCAAGTTTCTGAGTGTCTTCAGAGATTCCGCTCTCGTGATCAATCAGGTCAAAGGCGAGTGGGATACGAAACACCCAAATCTTATTCCTTACAAGGAGTATGTGCTGACATTGCTTCCCCACTTCGAGGAGATAACTTTTGAACACTTCCTAAGAGAGGAGAATCAGTTAGCGGACGCGTTGGCTACCATGTCTTCTATGTTCAAAGTCAAATGGGACAACGAGGTGCCCCGGATCATCATTTGGAAGTTGGACGAGCCTACATATTGCTGTGATCTTGAGGCTGAGGAGGTAATTGAAAAACCCTGGTATCATGAAGTGAAGAGGTACTTGGAAGCTCAAGAATACCCCGAGGGTGCATCCGTTAACGATAAGAAGTTTCTGAGAAGGTTCGCAGCAAAGTTCTTCCTCAGCAATGGCATTCTCTACAAGCGAAACCATGACTCAACCTTACTGCGTTGTGTGGATAAGACTGAAGTAGAAAGGATCATGGCAGAACTTCATGAAGGTACATTCGGAACATATTCCAGTGGACATACCATGGCAAATAAAATCCTTCGGGCAAGATATTTCTGGTCCACAATGGAAGCTGACTGTTACCAACATTCTCGAACTTGTCATAAATGCCAGATTTATGCTGATAAGGTGCACATTCCCCCGGTTCCTCTGAACGTCTTGACAACACCTTGGCCTTTTGCAATGTGGGGCATTGATATGATCGGCGAGATCCGACCGACGGCATCCAACGGGCATCGCTTCATCTTGGTAGCGATTGATTATTTCACGAAGTGGGTTGAAGCAGCTTCCTATGCTACCGTAACCAAGAGCGTCGTGGCACGGTTCATCCGACATAACCTGATCTGTCGATACGGCGTACCTGAGAGGATCATTACGGACAATGGTACCAATCTTAACAACAAGATGATCACTGAGCTCTGCAAGCAATTCAAGATACAGCACCACAATTCTTCTCCCTACGGGCCGAAGATGAATGGGGCTGTCGAAGCGGCAAATAAGAATATCAAGAAGATTGTGCAAAAGATGACAGTGACCTACAAAGATTGGCACGAGATGTTACCGTTTGCTCTTCATGGGTACCGTACCTCAGCACGGACGTCGACAGGGGAAACTCCCTTCTCTTTGGTCTATGGCATGGAGGCAGTCTTGCCTATTGAAGTCCAGATACCCTCTCTCCGGATAATGAAGGATGCAGACTTGAGCGAAGATGACTGGATCCAGACTCGACTTGATCAATTAAACCTAATTAACGAAAAGAGACTCACTGCTATTTGTCATGGTCAGACGTATCAAAAACGGATGATCAGGGCATTTAACAAGAAGGTCAAACGACAAGACTATCAAGTCGGAGACCTGGTAATCAAGCGCATCATTCTTCCTCAAAGTGATCCCAGGGGAAAATGGACCCCTACGTACGAAGGGCCATTTGTGGTTAAACATATCTTCTCAGGAGGAGCTATGATCCTAACCACCATGGATGGTGACGACCTTCCTCACCCCGCCAATGCAGACATAGTAAAAGATACTACGCATGATTAAAGACCCTCTAGGTTGACACACCTAGGCAAAAATAAGGGCTTCCCGGCGAACCAAAAGGGTTCGGGCAAAAATAAGGGATGAAAATGAAAAATCTGTACACCCAGCAAGTCGAAAACCTGAAAAGGCGGCTTGGGCAAAAATGGGTATCCCGGTGGACTGAAAACCTGAAAGGGCGGTCCAGGCAAAAGTTAGGGATAAAGCGTAATACTATGTTTCATTGGATCACCTTGCATCCAGAATTCGGCATCAATCAATCAGCTTCATCTTCAACTAAGCAGCAAAGTGACGAGACGCTTGAAGACATAAAGGCGATAGCAGAGTTGGAACCCAGTGGGATTATTTTTCACATAGCTGTTTTGTTTCTTTTCACAAAATTGTATAAACTCTATATTGCGCAGCGGCGTTCTCTTACTAGGACGTCAGCGTCTTGTATAAAAACACCTATTTTTAGGCAAATTTCAAAATCAATACAAGTTTAATTTTTCAGACAGATTATCCATTGTTTTTCCTTTTTCTGTTTTGTTTTGCGAAGAACGTCCAATGTTCATTTTTGATATATGCATTTGCCGTTAATTGCTAACCATGAATATTTGCATACGAAACAAAGGATTAATTACAGGTGACATCAGAAACAGGGGCAACGTAGAATTGTCCAAGCAGTCTAGTCGCTCTGTCCACCAAGGTACCAAGGTAGGTTCGGCTGAAGAACGCAACCAAGTTACCTCAACTCCCCACAGAGTAAGACCAGATTTCAGCAATACTCTCCCCAGGCAGAGTTTGTTTTCCCATCAGCCCTAAAAAGGCACAATATTCCCCTAGAAAGTCAACGATACTCTCCTCAAGCAGAGTTAGTCTACTATTAGCCCTAAGGGAGTTGGGTATCCATAGAAGATCTAAACGTTCCCCAGCCGAGTATAGACATTCCTCAGCAAGCATCCCCGACAGTCTTAATATGAGATTGTTCCCTGGCGGAATACCAACACCCCAGTACAGTCTGAAAAGTTTTCCCAGGAGAGTGGAATCCATATCCCAAGCAGATCTTGAAGCTTATCCCCAGTAGATTTTGGAAGCTTGTCACCTGCAGAGTACGGGCGTCCCTCCCGAACTTTATTCAAAGTTACTCCTCACAAGAGCTTATAACTGGGTTATCCTCAGCTAATTACCACGGAAAGTCCGTCCTCGGCGAAATTCTTCCTATCCCCAGCGGAGTTCATCAAAGTTCCCCAATATAACTTATCAGCAGAATCCCCAGCGGAGTTCTCATCAAAACCTCGACGAGGTATCTCTTCCCACAGAGTAATTCCCCGCGGAGTAGTCTCTCCAGCAAGTTTATTCCCCAACGAAGTCATCTTCTCCTACCGGTTTATTCTTGCAACCATCATCCCCAGCGGAAACAAAGAACTCTACTCTTTAACATCAGCCCAGGATTTGATTCCCCGGCCAATCGTCAAGGATTTATTTTCCTAGACGAAAATACATTCATAAACATCTCACATTTCATACATCTTGCTCGCATACGTGATAAAGTGCATACAACACTATATCATTTTGAGCATCATGACATCATGCATCTCATACATCATGACATTGCATGCAGCTGATGTTTTGCCTTTTCAGGAAAAGTCAATCCAAAGATGATTACTATCAACTATCGCAATTCCAGATTCGATTCCTGTATCTAGCCAGGGCATATCTGTGAGCGACTGATTGTAGATTAACACCTGTAACAAGCCAGGAAATTATCTACATGAAAGAGTTTGAAGATCAACCCCTGTAGCAGGCCAGGAAATTATCTTTCATTCTCAGGTCAGAGGTTTACACCTGTATCCAGCCAGGAAAGCTATCTCTACCAACCTTTTGCAATTCCAGATTCGATACCTGTATCCAGCCAGGGCATATCTGTAGACAACATTTCCAGATTCGATACCTGTATCCAGCCAGGGCATATCTGTAGACAACATTTCCAAATTCGATACCTGTATCCAGCCAGGGCATATCTGTAGACAACATTTCCAGATTCGATACCTGTATCTAGCCAGGGCACATCTGTGAGCAACCAATTGTAGATTCGATACCTGTATCTAGCCAGGGCATATCTGCATGAAGGGACTAAAGATCAACACCTGTAACAAGCCATGAAACATCTTCCTTTCTCAAAGTACGCAATTTCTCACTAAGGAATCTCTTACGCGATCAACATCTCCAAATGGCATCTATAAGCCCATTCCCGCCATCACATTGCTGATACTCTACCATGCGAGTGCAAATTTCTGGGCACTCTAGTGTCCAATCTCCTTCCACCCTCGAGTCGCGAAAGGCAAACTTGCCAATCTAACTCTTCAGGTCTAAGAAGATTGAACAGGGGCAACTGTTGTACCCCAAAATTTGCCCTCCCATTTCCTCAACATTTTCTCACCACAAGACCCTTGGAGCTCAGGACCAAATTAGGGTTTGTGTTTGCACAAGGATGTTTTGACCTAAAGTGCCCAAGATGACTTTAATGCTTCATATTGGACTCCCAAGTTTATCCATACCAAGTTTCAAGTCTTGATTCCAAACTTTGCCCAGTCAATTGGACAGTTGACCTAGAAATCAGCTGTATTGGGGAAAAAGTCAACTGTGGTCAATTGACAGTCAAACCTCATGATTTTTGACCCACATCAACATTATGAACTCATATGAACCATTTGGTCAAGTTTGGATCACAATTCCACAAGAAATTTGATCAGATCACCAAAAGGGCAAAATGGTCATTTTTAGGGTTTTGACTGCACAAAGGCAATTTTTGACTGTTTAACCTAACCAATGGCAAACCAAGCTCACATATGGACTCAAGGACCCCATGGAATTGTCTTGACATGTTTAACAAGTTCAAAAGATCCCAAATGCACAAGATTAACAGATGAATTTTCCAGTCAATTGATCAATTTTTGACAGTATACTGAAAAGTCAAACTTTGACTTTTTGGTCAAAATCAAGTGTCAAGATTCATTTTTCATCAAAACATGTCAAATTATGAAACTTGTTCATCAAGAAATCAAAAATCACAAATTAAGGTTTAAAATGAAGAATTTTCATAACTTAGAATTTTTCTAAGTTATGAAAATCCCTAATTTTTTCCTAACTTTGTCCCACTTTTTCATCAAGATACATTTGGATTCAAGGAAAAGTCAAAACATGAAAGTTGTAGTCTATTGCAAAATCTACAACTTTTATTCACAAAGTTTCCTCAAAAGAAGCTTGTAGCTCAAGTTATGAGTTTTGGAACAAGGTTGCAAAACATTTCTTAACTTAGAAATTTTTTGACCTATTCTAGGCAGGATTTTTGCCTAACTTCATGGCCACGTTTCACATGGTTCCACTTGGAATTTCAATTTTCATTACAAATATGGATTGTAGTATACATTCCAATCTTTCCAAAATGTCAAAGAACTCATCAAACAACCTTGTGGTTAGGGAGAATCGAATTTGGCAATATGGGTAAAACTCACTTTGTTCATGGCCAATTTACATGTCCATAACTTTGGATTTTTGAACTCAGCATGATCTAAGCTAGATTACAGGCCTTTTATCTCATCCACACTCAATAATTTAATGCAAACCCCTTGTGTTCAAGCCTTATCTTATGTGTTTAAACATTGCATACAAGATTGAGCCATAATTAGAAAAAGCAATATATCCATTTTTGAAAAGTTGAACTTTATGTCAAATTTGCAAATCAAGAAGTACAAGGCAAATCTCTTTGGCACAAGTTCAGAAGGATATCACACTGATCAAGAGGGATGGTTGCAGCACATTTGAGGGGCCTGCACAAGTCTAGAAACCAAGTTGACATTTTTTTGCTTAAGTGTGAAGAAACATTGCATAACAAAAACAACTTTTCATTTCTGCTAACACAAGCTAAAGCAAAGTTATTGGACACATCCCAAACAACATCACTGAGCTAAGGCACGACCAAAACACCTTCCAAACCTCATCAAACCTCAAAACACCATTGTACTGCACAAAAACAAGGCATCCCTGCAACTTGGCTTCCATAAACATTTCCCCTCGTGCGTTTTGGCTAAAACTTTTGCAAACACATTCCCTATCACCCACTGAAGCTGTCCCAAGCATTGGACACGACCTGTAACATCCCTAACACCATTTGCCATTTTCACTTTTTCTGTTTTGCAGGTTGATTGCCATAGCTTGATTCACTTGGTTTCAAAGGAAGCTAAAGGTTGGAATAGCATCCCTGGACTTCAAGCAAGCTGTACCAATCCTCACCTTGCCTCGAAAGTGCCTCCATTGCCAGACACGATCCAAGCTGAACAGGTAAGTTCATGGACTTCTATCTCTCAATATAGGAAGAGTTAGCTTTAAGTTTATGAATGAAAAATGTTCTACTCATGCCCCTGAAGCTATACATATCTTCACTTTCCATTTATATTGCATATGCTGAGAGAATTTAAGACCTGAACATTGACAAAAACTTAGGTTAAGAATTAGGGATGGAGAAATTCTCTCTCATTTCTGAGAGTTAAGTTGAGTTTTTTATATGTATGGAATCGTGGCTTGATGCTTGACATTTTTCATGTTATAAGTTTGTGCTAAAAGTCCAGGAATCAGGAGTTGTGTTTGAAGCAAGAAGGGCGCACGTTTCTTCAAATATTTTTGTCTGAAGGTTGAAGACAACCTTTCATGGGCTGGGCCTGAGTTGTTTTCCTTTTCACACCATTGCATTTCACATACACCCCCTTGCCCATTTTGAGTTTTATTTATCATTTTTAATTTTTCCCTTTTGATTTTGGTTCAATATTTTAATTTAAGCATAAACAAATATTAAAATTATATTCCCCATATTTTTTGCATTTTTTTGACATTTATTTGGCTTTATTTAGTTTTGTACATAAATAAACATTTATATACTTTTATCTAAAATAACCAAAAAATAATATAAACACTTTTTATTTTCTGATTTTATTTTATTTTATTTTACCTTTGAAAACAGTTTACATAAAATATACTTTTTTTGTAAATATTAAATATTTTATTTTTGTACATATAATATATATTTAATAAATAATGTAAATACTTATATATTTATTAGTATATTTAGGGGAAACATAAAAAATAATACATTTTATTTTTATTAATATTTTGACCTCAAAAATACTTTTTTACAATATACCTTCTTTTATTTATTTTTTGTACATGATTAATATATATTGCATATATTATATAATGAATACCTTTTATTTATAAAATTAGGGTTTTACCCTAAATACATAAAAACACCAAAAATTAATTCATTTTATTTTTGTTTATTTGATACATGAAAAATACTTTTTTACATACATATGAAAACCATTTTTGCATTTTGCATATTTATTTTATTTTATTTAATTATTGTGCAATAAAATCCCTTGTAGAATTTCAATTTGGATGTAATAGTTAGATTTTAATTTCTTGCTAAAATATCCCCATTTGAACATTTGTACCCCCCATCCCATATTTGTGTTGTAATAACTTAGGACCCTTTATTTTTCGCACTTTAAAAGCTTTCTAATTATGCCATGTTAGAATTAGGGTTTTGTATGCCAAAATCAACCAACAAATAGTTTGACCTAAATTCAAGATAAACAAGCATGAAAATGGACAACACTAATCACACTTGCACCCCTAGGGTACTCCACTTGTTGCCTTCAATAATGGGCCATGTTGCATGTTAGGTATCTTTGGCAAAGACAAAACAATCAAATGATCATAGTCCCTCGATGACGCTTTCAAAAGTTGCCTAAAAATAATCAAGTCCCTTAAAGGAAAAATTGCCCAAAGATACTTGGCACCATTGCAATCATGGTCTAAACGATGACCCACGCCCGTCCCATTCACATCCTAACACAAGATTGTCCACCAAATACAATGGTGGAACAAAATTGTTAAAAGGGTTAAAAACATAGCAAAGATCTTTGAGAAATTTAGGAGTAGACAACTCTTGGTTACTTGCCAATTTGCAAAAAAAAACACTTGCCTATTTTCAAAACCACACATCACAACACACTTTCAAAAACAACTTTCAAAAACATTGAAAAACCTTTTCAAAAGACATACACCTTTGTATACATCCCAACATGGATCATTACAAAGGTTGCCACAACAAATGGCCTCTTTTCAAAACATTTTAAAACCCACACACAAAGCACCATTTCAAACAATTGAAAACACAAGGCAAGTGATCTAAGCAAGTAACTAAGAGCCCATGGATAACCATGGATAGAAAGGGTGCTAATACCTTCCCTTTCTATAATCTACTCCCCGAACCCAAGAAAACATCTCAAAGGTTTTTGCTGTGCTTTTTAACCTTTCCTTAGGATAAAATAAAAAGTCGGTGGCGACTCTTGCTCAACCAAAACATTTGCAAAAACAAACGCAAATCCCAAGTCAGTTCTCCCACCGTATCACAGCTGAGAAAGAAGATATTGTGAACTATGTCTTTATTGACTGCTTCCTCAATCTTTGTTTATGTGCACGAGGAAGACGATGTGCTTGAACCTTTGCTTAGATCGTTTCCTCAACGATGTATCGATGAAGGAGATATGCTTGAACCTTTGCTTAGATGGCCCGATTCTCCTGAGATTTGAATGCATCATTGAATTAATTGAAATCTACCCTACCCCTGGTTGAAATTACAGTTTTTTATTTTATTTTTAGAAAATAGAACAAAACTCCAACTCATGGCTCGAAGGGGTTGACTATGGATTAACTCCCTTATTTCTCCACTGTTTAGGAATTGAAACAATTCCTTACATCATCAGCTCGGTCTTACAATTGAAAGTGTACGTTAGCAAATTCTTGTTATTTAATTTTCATCATTCTCCCTCGAAGTTTACTAAAGTAATTAAATGGAAGATGGAAGTGAATAATTGATATTTATGGAAAGTGATGGAAAGGTGAATACGAATGTATTGATTTTAAAACATGCATGTTCATTTTATTAGTATTATTAATCAAAAGATACAAATTTACACTAAATATAACTTAGCAACTTGGAAATTACAAATTGAAATTGATAAAGTCTAATGATCCTAGAGATGAGCTTTTTTGTTGATCCATTGACTTTAGGAGATGCTTCGTAATTCTTGGATTTAACAGAGTGTCATACCTCAAATTTGTCCGCCCTTTATTTCTACAGTAAAAATATTTTAAACATTGTTTTTATAATATTATTTTATTTTTATAGATATTCTATCTCAAGTCCAGTTAAAAATATAATAATTTATTTCAAATTATTTGTATTTTTAAAATTAAAAATATTTGCACACCTTTCATATACTTTCAATTGAGTTTATTTACAAATTAGTGACATACCACAACTAGTAAAGAATGAAGCTTGCAAATATGAGGTCACGGGTTTGAACCTTGTGTGTTGCATTTTTAATATTTTTTTATTTCTTTTTTGTTGCTAATTTTCTTTCCTTTTATGGAGATCAAACTTTGGGCTTCTCATTAGGCTTTTGGATAACTTACTCTATAAATTTGTTTAACCTAATTCAAGTCTATAAATATGACCTTAGTTTGCCCTAGTTATGAATGAAGAATTTCTCACACACCCACAAAATCCACAATCATCCATAAATTCCACATATTTTCTTTTCATTTTTTTATCAGTAATGCTTTTGGTGTTGGCCGATGATTTCATATGAGGTCACCCACTCTTTCAATTTCTATTTTATAGTTGTTTTCCTTTTTGCAGTTTTCTTCGTATGATGATAATATATGAGGGTCCTATTCTTTTTTTTCTCCAAATTATGATTTTTTTATGAGCTAATATTCTTTTATATATATATATATATATATATATATATATATATATATATATATATATATATATATATATATATATATATATATATATATATATATATATATATATATATATATATATATATATATATATATATATATATATATATATATATATATATATATATATATATATATATATATATATATATATATATATATATATATATATATATATATATATATATATATATATATATATATATATATATATATATATATATATATATATATATATATATATATATATATAGCTAAACTTCTTTTTTTCTATCAATTGAAAAATCTTAAAAAAATAATTTGCACTGTACATATTACACGATTTCTAATCTTTGCTATTTTGCTATTGTTTACTTCTTCTGTTTTTTGTAAACTTAAACAAAACTCTCATATGTACACTCAAAAGCTTGCATCACCATATTGAATCAATATTGAATCAACATTGTAAAATATCATCACCATGTTCCTAAAACCAAACTAACAAACCACTTCTAACATCAAAATCTATCTCAAAATACAATAACATCATCTTAACCAACGACAAAGAGAAAAATAAATAATAACATAATCATAACAATGCATTCTTGTTGTTGTTTCTTCAATTTTGCTTATGGGTTGAATCAAGAAGAAAATAAAACATACGTAGTTCGCCGCGAATGACCATATCGACGACCAATGCTCCGACCATACTGCAGTCGTCGACGAAGCATCACGCTCCGTCACTTTCACCCTTTTTTAGATCAGTCCTCTTTTCAATATTTTTTTTATCCTTTTTTGGTTATGTTTTTGTTCTTTATAGGATAAGAGAATGAGGAGATCTAAGAAAGTAAATGGAGTAGTAAGAAGAAAATTGGGCTCCACTCTGTTTGTTGCTGTACGTATTGGTATTACATTTCTTATTTATTTATTTTCTTTAAAGTCATTTTAATGCTATCATGTATTGAGGTAGTATGATGTAAGTGGTAAATTCAAATGTAAAAATGGGAAATGGAAAGCTCTGCAACTTGGTTTTCGTTTGGTTCTTGTTTTGTCCTTGTGATGCTATACATTAATTTAGATACACTTTCTTTTAGTAACATTTGATTTTAGTTTTTTGTCATTAATTACCATTATTATAATTATGATTATTAGTTTTTTGTCTCATGATGATTAGTTAAATTTTGAATAAAAAAATGAAATGAATAAAAAGTTACGTTAACTTAGAAAATGGGGGCGCCACCCTATCTCTTTACTTCACCTATTATTATTTTTTACATAGTTTTTTTCATATATTATTTTTGTTATATAATTTAATTAGAGTTTATTTTAAGCTTAAAGTCTATTGGATCATATTTGTTTGCTAGCTATCACATCTCTCTGTTTTCAATTCACACTCTTTGGATTATAATTTTTATACAATTTGTATGATTTAATTTGTGTAGTTTAATTTAATAATTTATTTTGTTTAGAGAATCAAATATCAAGAATACTAAAAACAATATACAAATATAAGAATATGCCTTTGGTTTAGGCAAAAATACAAATTAATTCAATGTTTTACAAAAATATTAATAAACCACGTAATTCACCAATGAGCGACATGTGGTCAATATCTGGCCACGTGATGAGGAGACTTTGACAAACTCCATCCACATCCTTCATGACGAGCAACATATGGCCAGTATCTGGCCATGTGAAGAGGGAGACTATATCAGACTTTCCCCGCTCCGTGTCCTACCATACTCACTGCTAATCAAACATCAAAACAACTAACCAACATAAAATTATTTTTTACTAACTTAATAAAACTATAAGATATTTTCAAAAAAAGGATTAAGGAGAATTACTTTCAAATTAACTGCGAACCGCATCTATGATCACTCAATTTTTAACCCAGATAAGATTCAAGGATAAATTTGAAATCAATTATATGTAATCCTATAAAAAACACCAACCAAACCACAAACTACGAATCGGGACTCTGATTCCTCATAAGAGAATACGTAGGCGTATGACTTATAATCATGGCGAGTTCCCCTAATAAAAATTAAAACCCTTTTTCCTAAAAGATTACGCTTCTAAACCCTAGTATCCTTTTGAACAAGGTAGATGAGGGGTACCTAACACCTTCCCTTCGCTTAAGACCGAGTATAAAAACCTAGAATCTCTAACTTTTAGGGTTATCCTTTATATTCCCTTCATTAGGATAAAAATTAAGGGTGGCGACTCTCGTTTTAAAACTAGTTCCAACAACTGGAGACTATGTTGGGGACTCAACCTTAGGTTTAAAAGCCTTCTCTTTTGGTTTTAGAGTTCTTCTTATTTTTTGGGTTTTTTATACTTGTTTATTTAACTATTTATTTATTCATTTATTTATCTATTGTTATTTTATCATATTATTATATATGTGGTGGGATTTAAATTTTGCAAAAAATATTTTCAAAAACTATTATAAAGAAGGTTCGTCTATTAGCCAAGGGGATACATCATCCCTATGAGTTTATGTGACGACTTCGCCTAAAATCGGTGGAATTCCGTGAAAGGAATATGTCTCAAGAGACATCCTCTTGGGAAGTAGGACTTTGGAATGACACCTATGACTCTTTGTACAACCTTCAAACCAAAATCTCATGATGAGACCTTTCATGACCCAGAGACGGAAGTTTCGGTCTACAAAGAGGCTACACTTAAGGGAGGCCCTTGTGCCTTTCCCTCTATTGTTATTCATGATACCCTTAAGGAAACCACCTTATAGGGAGGGTAGAATACCCGGAGGACAATACTAGGAACCTACCAACTAAGGATATCTTTCACAAATCCCACTATAATCCTTAAACCTGCAAGGGTTATCTTTTTTTCCACTGATATCTTTAGCCCGTAGGGCTTCTATCTATGTCATAATCCATAGCTTGTAGGTATTTCTCTTCGTCTTTCATTAGGCCATAATCTTAAAGAAATTTCTGCCTGTCTCAATCTCTGAGACAATGTAGGATATCATCATATCCATGTCTATCGTTATCTACGTCCTTAAGGAGTTTCTGTCTGTCTCAATCTGAGTCAATGTAGGACATCATCATTTCCATATCTACCATTAAACCTATATAGGGTATCCCTACGTCTACCCTCATACTACATTCGTGTCACATTCCATACCCATGAAACTTTTTTGCATACCTAAAAGCCAAAAAAATAATTTTGCATACCCATGCATTTTTGTGCATTCATACATTTGCATGTCATGCATTTCCACCTTCGCCCTTGGTCGCTATCAATCCAGCTAACAAATTTCCTGATGCTCAAGAACAAAGTCCAAGCATTTCAATAAAATCTTAGATTGGTGAAGGAAAGGTCAAACATTGGAGATTCAAAGGAGCTTGGTCCTACAAATATTATTGTGGAGAGAAGGCAACCATTCATTATACAAGCCTATGCAACACCTCAGTTTCAACTTTCATTGGTGATCCCCCCATTGCCATATCAACAAAATTAGTATGCCCGAAGAGAAGTCAAGGGTCATCCCCATTCTTTGACAAGTCCAAAAACTATGAAGCATCTCCTTAAGTCACGTGAATCAACAAAAAAATCTCTTCGATATGATCATTAGACACTATCCATTTCAAATTGTGGTTTCCAAGTTGCTAATTTGTATTTGATGTGAACTTGTATTTTTGGATTATTAATACTAATAAAATGAGCATGCACATTTTTGAAATCAATTCATTCATTTCACTCTTCATCTTTCATCATTTTCCATAAATAATCAACGACTTTACATTTCCACTATTCTTTTCCATTTTCAAAATTAATTTTAACAAACTTCAAGGGAGAATGATGAAAGCTAAGTTAACCGAATTATGCTGGTGTATGATTTCAATGTAAGACCGAGCTGACGATGTAAGGCATTGTTTTAATTCCTAAACAGTGGAGAAATAAGGAGTTAATTCGTAGTTAACCCCTCGAGCCAGAAGTTGGAGTTATTTCTATTTTCTAAAAAAACCGTAATTTCAACCAGGGGCAAAGTAGATTTCAATTAATTCAACGACGCATTCAAGTCCCAGGAGAATTAGGCCATCTAAGAAAAGGTTCAAGCATATCTCCTTCCTCGATACATCATTGAGGAAACGATCTAATAAAATGTTCGAGCATATCATCTTCCTTGTGTATATCAACAAAGATTGAGGAAGCAATTAATAAATACAAAGTCCACAACGACATCTTTCTCAGTACATCATTCAAGATCGAGGAAACGATGAAGACAAAGCTTAAAATAATTAGCATGACAGTCACAAGTGTTCAGAACAAAAAAAAATTCGAATAAAAATAAAGCCCGCTAAGTCAAGTAAAAAAACACTTGACTTAGGCAAAAGGTAGGGCATCCCGATGGACTGAAAAATTCAAAAGAATTGATCCATGCAAAAATAAGGGATTGGAAACAAAAATTGGAGAACAATCTTGTGACTGCCACCTCAAGAATCATCAAAGACTTCTCATTAATTCTTGGATCTTATTAATTCTTTTCATCGGTGCTTGAATCCTATAAATGCTTCTCATCAGCACTTGAACATTATCTACACTTCTCATCATCTGCGCGACTATAAAAATTCTCTCGGAGATTGAATACATCTAGTGTATTAATTGGATTTAGGATTGGAGAACATCAAGGAGATCGGGATGGGTTAAAATAAATTATGAGCCTTATATCCTTTGTTTCTTAAACCACGAACCATGGCCACGTTACAACCTTCAAAAGTCCTAGTTGAAGCTTGGTTCACTATGAAGGCATACTCAGCAAAATTTGTGTTAAACTGACTCCTATGTTTGTTAAATTTATTACTAACCACTTATTCAAATCTCCATCTCTAATCATCCATTTCTTCTCCATGAAAACTTTGATTTCAAAACTTGCATGTACATCAAACAAAATTACTTTTCGAAAGGTAAAATTTTATCTACGAAACAATACTTAGCATCAAGGGGACCTCAAATAAAATTGGTTTAATCAAAAGCGATCCTTTCCAAGAAGCTACTAACTAGGGGAAAAGCATCTAAAGATGATCCCTATAATCATAAGCAAGACTAACGATCATAGGGGCATATCACATGAAGACCCTGTTTGATTAGGGGTGACCATCCCGAGATTTAATCACCTTGGATCAAGTTTCAAAGCACTGTTCAATCAGGGACATACCTTTCGAAGGAGCATTCCTTGATCAAGTCATATCACAATAGGGTATGACTCGGTTTCCTCATTTTAACAAACCTTTCAAGGCCTTGATGATCATGGGAAACCTTCCAAGATTCAAATATTGGGGTAGTACATACCAAGTTTATCCTACTGCAGGCAGGGTCCAAATTCTCCTTCAAGAAACTTGAAGTACAAACTTTTCAAGCTTCGAATACTTAGGGTAATCTATGTCAAGTTCATGGTGAGGTCTAATTTCTTTCTGAGGGTACTTCCTTCAAATCTTGGAGATTGAGGGGCACACCTTTCAAATTTTGAATGTTGGGGAAAACCACTGTGAGGCTCGATCAAAAGGAGTTGATTTAAAATGGTTCATCAAAGCCAAACATTTTCAAGAGTCTTTTAATCAGGGGCATAGTGCAAAATATTGGGGTCATTCATATTATGATCAAACTATTTCTAAGCTCATATCAATGATAATCTCCTCCAAGACCCTACTAACAAATTAGGGAAAGACAATCCACATAGGGGAAAACTCTCGTATACTTTCATAATCTCCAGTGGATCTTTCTCCTACATCAACAATCTTCAAGTTCAAATCGAGTATCGGGAAATCATGATAGCATAACATTCAACCATCATATGACAAACAACCTTGTTACATAAGCTAACCTCTACGCTTTAATCATCCACAACCCATCATAGGGGCATCAATCAAAAGCACACGAGTCTGCATAAATCATTCTCATGCATTCATTAGGTTATTTTGATCCAGAATCGAGCTATGCTTATCATCTCATCCGGATGATGACTTCCGATAACATGGATCTAACAAAGAGCCCAATTCTCATTGGCACATCAAAATTTCAACATCCATTGATGCATATCCAAGTCTCCCATTACATGCATTGGTCAGTCATTCTACGCATTAACGCCTGCATCTACATGCATACATGACATATCATAGACCGAGACTTAGGACCCCGTAAAAATATAGAGTCAATTTCTAGGGGAGTCACTATTATGATCTCTAACATCTCTCCAACTATCCCTTTCAGCGAGTCTATGATATAAGCATTCTTCGTCAAACTAAGTCGCAAGCAGCCTCACGCTTTCTAAACACCTGATCGACGTCTTCTGGTGACCCTACCGATATTAGCAACCTTGCTGTCCATATCACCTTCCCAAGTTGATAATACTCCGGTAGCCCCACTAACGTTGGTTTAAAGCCCAGTTCCCGTCTGGTGCATCATTTCAAAATCTAGTTATCATATAACAGTGTTCCATTTTTCATTTGGAAGCTAAATCCTCATCACCAGTTCTCAGCTAGTAGCCTGCCTTAGGCACTGATTTCGCAGTTCAAATAAAATGGGCATTGAATTTATCAATCATCACATTATTTCAATTCATCATATTATCATGTTAAGCATACATACCTTGCATCATGCATGCATCAAGCATAAACATATCAAGCATACTTATATACATTACATTCAATCATATATGCCCATGAAAATTGTGAAATATCTCAAGGCATAACTACTAGCTAGGACGAACTCAAATTCAAATCCAAGCTTAGCAATATCCATTCATCTTACTATCAGTATAGCTACCTCGGTCGAGAACTGACACTACCGTCAAAGGTACCACTATCAAAATTTCACTAGGCGGCTTACCTACGATTCATATCCAAGGCCTAGTCATCACCATCCTCTGGACATTACACTTGCAATTATCAAGTTCAAACTTTTCAAGTTTCAACCTCTCAAAACATTCAATTTCATTTGGTTATCATGTTAATCAAGCCTCGGTTGAGAACAGACACAATCGGCATCATCAGTGAAACTTGGATTTCAATCTTCAAACCTAGCATTTTTATGCTAAATAATTACCTTGGTTGAGAGCAGACACAACCGGTAAAAATTTGATCTCATATCTGATTTATTTATTTAAGATTTGATCATCAAAAACATCTTTTTCTGCGATATAACTCATCGCCTCAGTCTCCATGCAACGATGTAGTTATCAGCTTTTTTCAATTATCTATCCCTTAGGTTGCGATAAATATGCGAATAAATCAGCGTAAACCATTGCATCAGTCTCCATGCAGCAATGTATTATCAAATAGTATTTTATTTATCCCCTAAGTTGTGATAAATACACAGTTTCCTTCTCTGTGATATAGCTCATTGCATCAATCCATGCAACCATGTGCGAAATCTACAATATAACTCATCGCCTCAGTCTCCATGCAGCGATGTAGTTATAAAGCTTTTTTCAATTAGCTATCCCCTAGGTTGCGATAGATATGCGAATAAATCAGCGTAATCTATTGCATCAGTCTCCATGCAACAATATATTATCAAACGATGTTTTATTTATCCCATAGGTTATGAAAAATACATAGTTTCCTCCTCTACGATATAACCCATTGCGCCAGTCTCCAATCAGTGATGTGAGAAATCTGCGATATAGC
Source organism: Vicia faba (assembly GCA_948472305.1). Taxonomy (NCBI): domain Eukaryota; kingdom Viridiplantae; phylum Streptophyta; class Magnoliopsida; order Fabales; family Fabaceae; genus Vicia; species Vicia faba. The sequence goes on along the minus strand of CATIWC010000924.1, from coordinate 156,530 downwards.
TCATTATATCAGTCTCCATACAACGATGTTATTATCAAGCTTTTTTAATCATATATCCCCTAGGTTGTGGTAGATGTGTGAATTATCGGTTCATATTATTTATTCTCTAGGTTGCAATGAATACGTGAATTCATCCTTAGATTATTTACTCTCTCAGTTGTAGTAAACATGACGAAGTCGGAAATATAACTCATGGTGTGATGTTTGCCTCTTAAAATAAATGAGATTGCACTGTATGCACTTGAGTTGCCAATGTTATGACGTATGTATGAAAAGTAAAAGATTGTTTGTGCCGTAGCGTTGCTGGAAGTGGGGAAAATAAATCCCCTTTTGAAGCACTGATGGGTAAGTTTCCAAGTAAAAACTCTGTTGCAGAAGGGAAAAGCCAGACATTGCTTGTGATATCCTGCTGGGGAAATCTGAGAAGTTGGGCAACTTACCGGGGACATTTTGGACCAGTGGTTGGAAATTTTTGCTCTGGCTGGAGAAAGTACCTGCGGGGGTTTTAGAGCAGTCTGCTAGGGAAGAGGAGTTGTGGTCCCTTGATTTATGATAGTATGGGAAGCAAATTTAACTTGGGCAATCTTGCCTTTTGGGGAAATAAACCCTGTCGCCAATCTGCCGGAAGGGCGCTTCGGACAAAAACTCTATGATGCTTTTTAACTCAATTAAGACCAGCTCAGCTGAGGAATGTCAGAATGATTCAAGCTTCGATGGTATCTGAGGAAATATTGAATGAGTATTAGAAAGACATCCATATCTGGATCGTATTTGAATCGTATCTGTAAGAGAATTGTATCCTCTATTTTGGGAGCTAGTGTGATGTATGCATTTGTTGGGAGAAGATTAAAACTCCTCCCTTTGCTGGCGAGTTTGACTATGTTCACGGCTGGAGAATGCCCCATTTTTTGTTTAAAGATGTTTCTGCACTCGACGGGGATAGCCTTGTGACTCTGACGACTTCAACGGGGATCACCTTATGAAGGGTATTTTGTAGGGATCTGTCACTGTCTACAGTAGTAAGTTTTGTAGTAATGCCAGAAGATGTTTGCTTGGTCACACATGACCCTTTATATGTGAGAGCCAGTTTTCCCCTAAAGTTAATCCGGTGCACCTCGACGTTTGAGATTTAGATCACATTTCTGGTAGCCCTGAACTTTCTAGGGATATTTTCTAAGACTATTATGGAAGAAACCAAAGACATGATACTAACACAATCTGGTACTACTGGCACAAACGCATAAATTGGTGGTACCCAAGATCTTTGGTCAAGTCTCATAATTTTCCAAGAACTGTCATGGGAAGATCCGAAGACATGATACTGACACCATCTGATACTGAAAGTACAGACAAGCGACTTGATGGTACCGTAAGTCTTCATAGTGGATTCTATTCAAGCTCACGATCAACGTAACATTTCCCTTTGAGTGATTCAACATTTCCTTGAGAGATTATTTGAATCTTGAATTGACTGCCCCAAATGTGTTGGACAATGGTCATGCCGTGCCCCTTGGTTATGAGAGATCCATCATTGGAAGTGTCTTTCCAACTGAAGTGATTTTATTTATTGAGAGAATTTTCATTTGCTGAATATTCGTCGTGTGAATTTCTCTGTTGTCAAACAAATAGCCATATGCAAATAGCAATATTCAAATAAATCAAAGTCCATGCTTGCCTTGAAATTTTTTTTGAAAATGCATTTTAGCAAGTAAAGAAATTTTGTTTGAAAAATTCAACTCGGGACTTAGAGTAAAGCTTTACAGAAGTCAGGATACCTTTTGTAACAGTATACTTTCGAACTAACCCATGCTTCAATTAGGACTTTTTAGGGGTTGTAGCGTGGCTTGGTTCACAGTTTAATAAACAAAGGATAAAGGCTCAAAGTGTATTTGTACCTGCCCGTTCTTCGTGATGCTTTTCGGTCCTAAACTCAGCTAATTGTGCGTTTGAACTCCAAATGAGTCTAGAATGATGTTTTGGTGATGGTTCAAACAAGTTAAATTTGTTGGAAGGCAGTCATTTTTGCAACATTATTTTTTTGTTGAGGATTTGTAATGAACTCTTTCTTTTGATTTGTTATCCTTGATTTTTGTCCGACTGTTCTTGTTTTGAGATTACAGTCAACGGGATGCCCTAGTTTTTCTTAAGTCTCCTTTGTATGTTTTGACTTAGTGGGCTTTTGTTTTTGAGAGATAATGATTGCCTATGTGATAGGGAACCATCACCGTCTTTTGATTCCAGAGGAATGTTTTTGATGTCATTCGTTGTATTACAAGATGAGAGATTGCGGCTTTAACGCGCGTTTGAATTAACTGAGAGACTACCTTGCCCCAGGTTTTGATTAAAGGTTTCAATTTGTGTTAAAACAGAAAACTTCTACTTCTTTGGCTCGAAGGGGTTGACTAGGGATTATCTTCCTTATAACTCCAGTGTTTAGGATTTGAAAGAAACGCCTGTACATCATCAGTAAGGCCTGTCCAAAAGCGTACTATATGAGATTATGGAATTGTTTTCGTCATCCTCCCTCTAAAGGCTTGTAACTTTTAGCAAGAGTTAAATGTCATAAGAAGAATAAAAAGCATAGTTTAAATATAGTGAAAACGAAAAGATGAGTTCAAGACAAACATATGCAATGCATTAATGAAACAGAGTTTTGACATTAATAGATAGTTGTTTGAATAACAAAAGAAATTACAATTGAAAATTCAAAATGAACAGAAGCCTCTTCGTTCGAACTTGTCATTTTAGGTGGAGAGCCCTCAGCGGAAGATTTTAATCTGGCCATCTTGTGTGAACTCCAGCGTTCTTTCTTCAATCAGATCTTGAATTTTGTTTCTCAATGTCCAACAGCTATTGGTGTCATGTCCAGGACTGTTGGAGTTATACGAACATCTTGCATTTGGATTGTACCTTGAAGAGGCTGTATTGGGATTCTTAGGGGGGGTCCCTTAATATAATCAGCTTGGCTTCCAACAAGTGTTGCAGCACTTGATATAATGACATGTTAATCTCAGTGAAGCGTCTTTCAAATGTATTCCGCCTACGCTGATTACCCTGTTGACGTTAGCGAGGTTGTTGTTGGGCTCGTGACCCTGAAGCAATCTGGGGAGGTCTTCTCTCGGCTTCTTGTCTCAAGGGAGGCTGAATGATGACTTGATCCTCAACTCTAATTATTTGCTCTAATTGGTTACATCCGTCTTGATGAAGCTTGTTGATGAGGACTCTCAGCTCTTCTTGTCCTTGTGCCAAGTTTTGGATGAGAGCCATCTGGCCCACCAGTTGTCCCATCATCTAGATTTTCATTATGGTTATCTCAGTTCGTAGAAGCTCCAACTGATCATCCTTGGTGGCCTCCAGATTCCCCATGATCATGCCCCTAGTGAGGAGATATTTCACTTCTTCTTGCCCCTTAGATAGGTTCAAGAACAATTCTCAGAGTTGAGCGTTTTGAGCCTGGATGTCCTTGATAGTCTTCTCTAGAGCCATCTCTACTGAAATAAACAGTAGGAAGATAAGGAGACCTGAATGGGAGAAACCTGTCATGATATGATGGATGATATGTGGATGCATGTTTTCAAGGATCTCGCGGGGTAAACACAAGAAAATGTTAGAAGTTGAATTTCGATCAACATCTTTGATTGGAGAATTTTGTATCGGTGGATGTCTTTCCACGAGAATCAAGCTCACCATGTAAAGTGGATCATAGCCCTTGACTCAAGTTGTTGTACTTGATCTTTGATGGTGTTTGTTTAGAGGAAAATGAATCCTCTTTCCCTTTGGTAGACGTCTGGTGACCCTGCATCAAAGACCCTCGAGATCCTTGAAATGGTTATTGAAAATGCTATGGTATGATGTTATGATGTTATGTACAGATATGCGAGGTAAGAAAATTTATATACAAATAATCATATTCACACAAAGCAGATAAGTCCTTAGGTTTAGGCTTGCATGGAGTTTGTAGGTAAGTACCCTCTTGAAGTTTAGTTGGCTCAACCTGTTCTAGAAATAATGATCGGGTTCTAAAGGATCTCAATATCACCGACCTTTCTCTTAGGCATTGTCTCAACACAACAATCTTTTCTTGCGGCCGAGATATCCCAAAAGTTTAGCCTCAATGAGTGTAGTATCGAGTGTCAACCAATTTTCAGCTTTACACCGAAATCGGCTACCTCACTACGTCCTAATGGACAAGTTTATTCAATTAGGGTTCTAAGGTTAATTAGTGCTTCACGACGCCACTCAGCGGCCCCGTATTCTCCTCGATTCACCATGAGGGATACCGATACCCACAAATGCGTCACACTAACATAGCCATTGTTTCAACCATATCGGTCTATGCCGTACAGTCTCCACAATCTATTTTTATTTACCTAAAAAGGTGCCCCAAATCCGGGTGGATGATCAAAGCAAGCCCAATACAAAGAACTGAATATAAAGCATGCAAATCAAATAATGAAAGTGAGTAAAAGTGATCTATCCCTAAGGTAACCCTAATTTTTTTCTTATCCCCAACAGAGTCGCCAGTTCTGTGATACGGTGGGAGAACTGACTTGATGTTTTGAATTTTGATCTCACTTGTGCGGATAGTAAGAGTCGTCACCGACTTTTCTTTTATCCAAAAGGAAAGGTAAAAAAGCACAGGAAAGACCTTTCGAGATTATTTCTCGGGTTCGGGGGGTAGATTATGAAAAGGGAAGGTATTAGCACCCTTTTCATCCATGGTTTTCCATGGGCTCTTAGTTACTCGTTTAGATCACTTACTTTCATTTGACAGTGTGCTTGTGGTGTGGGCTTTGAAAGTATTTTGAAAAATCTCTTTGTAATGGTTCTCGTCTCTATAAGAACGCATACAAAGTTTTGTTTCGAAAAGTGGTTCAAAGATGTGTTTGTGAATCGTGTTTCGGAAAGTGTTTTAAAAAGATGTTTTTCAATAGTTCACGTCTCTATAAGAACGTATACAAAACGTTTTATCTTTTTTGAAAATGTTTTGAAATAAAAGTGTAGGTGTGAAAAGTTTTTATCGTGAGCAAGCGAGTAACTAAGAGCGAATCTATCTACTCGAAAGGTCTTAAATTGTTCTTTTCTTTCTCCTCTTAATGGTGCTATCTTACCATTGATTTGGGAAGAAGCTCCATCATTGGATGTGAAGGGACAGGCGCAGGTCAATTTTACAATCATCAAAGGCAACTTAGGAGATGCTTTAGCAATTTTCGTAAGGGACGAGATCATTTTAATCGAAGGCAACATCAAGGGTCATCGAGGGACTACGATCTTTTTATCTAAGGGTCATTGCTAAAGTGTCTCATATTCGAGGGACATGATTGTATTTCCGAGGAAACAAGCGAGGTTACCCTAGAGGTGCGCGTGTGAAATAGTTTGTTGGTTTCAAGTTATCTTATTCTTTGATTAGGTTATCTAGCAATTGATTTTTGAATCTTTCCATACATGCCTAGTTACTATACAGTATAAAGAAAGCAGTAAATTGCGGGAATTGAAATTCTAAGCTATTACAAAATGTTCGGCAATGGGGGTACAATTTTTACAAATGAGGATGAATCAAATGAGATAGGAAGTTCCAAATATCAAACAATACAACCAAATCGAATTTTGTGCGATTTATATAAAGCTATGATAATCCATGAAAATAAAAGCAACACAATATGGAAATGAAATGTTAAGTATTTACTTGAAAAGGGAAAAGTAAAACCTATTCTAAAAGAATAAAAATAATTGACTAAAAGAAAATTAAAATCGTATGCATTATCTTTTTGTGTTTTTTAATTATGTCAATTAAATCTAAAACAAAAATTTATTTAAAAAAAGAAAATGATAAAAATTAATTACAAAAAACCTAAATTAAATTAATGAAAATGTATTTTAAGTTATATTATCATTTGCAAAAAAAGAATATAAGGAGAAAACCAATTAAAAACGCATGGGCTTAAGTTGGGTTTAGATGTGAGGACCAAAAGAAAAAAAGTTGTTCTTGCTGAAATAAAAAAAAATAGGCATAGGGGGGGGGGGTAAATCCAGTAGAACGAAAAATGGGCTTAGGAAAATTACAAAAAAAACAAGCCCAAGTTTCTAACCATGCTTAGTTATTGATTAAGGGTTCAAAACAAAATTAGGGTTATTGGAACCCTTGTAATTCACAGCGCCGCTCTTCATCTCTTTCGCTCATCTTCGTTTATCCTTTTGTTAAAACCTCTGAACAATCTCACTACCCATCCCTATTTCCTTTTGCGAACGAAATCACTCTCTCCATTAACATGCTACTTCCTTATCTCACCGTGATTTGCATCTATGAAAACCTAATTGTCGAATTCGGTCCTAAACCTAAGAGGAACGAAATTGATTCGTCCTTGACCTCCCCCTCACTCTCTGTTGCCGGAACACAACCGTTCTCGCCTCCCTAATCCAGTTTTAACAATTTTCTTGAAAAAAGGTGAGGTCCTGTTCTTTACAAATTTTACAAATTCGTTGATTGATTTTCTTATCTTGTCATGTTTTTCGGTTTAATTAAGAAATTACTCTTTTACATGCAGGAAAATACATGCTTATGGAAGATTTGGGAAAGAGGGGGAAACCATACCTGTTGAAGTTTTACAACCTTCCTGCGATTTCTTGTGAAATAGAGAGGGAGAGGCGAGAGCAAGGATGATGTTCCAAAGGCGGTAGAAGTTGCACGAAGGGAGGAGATGAGGATGAAGTCATGATTTTTTTTGGTAACTTTCCTCTGTTTTCTTTAAATGATGGTGATGCTGGTTATTGTTTGATGATGCTTTGTTATTGTTTTTTTGGTTGTTTGAGGCTTACTGATGTTTTCTGTTATTGATGATGGTTAATGTTTTTTGTGGGTTTTGCTGGCTCTGTTACAGGTTTTAGGTTTTGGTAACTTGGCTTGAGGCTTGTTTTGGTTTTGGATTCGTTGATGGTTAATAATTTTTGTGTTTTGATTCTTGGCTACTGTGTTTGATGGCTAACCGTATGAGACTTTTCTTGGATATATGTTACTGGTTTGCTATTTTAGTTTTAGGCTTTTGGAGTTTTGGTTTTGGATTTGTTGATGTTTATCAGGTTTGTTACATGTTTGGTTTGATGATGGTTCTAGGCTTGTTGCGGGTTTGGTTTGATGATGGTTTACTGGCGTCTCAGTTTGAGACTTTTGTTTTGGAGTTTTGAGGTTTGATAGTTTTTTTTTTGTATTTGAGGATGGCTACTGGTTTATCAGTTTGGTTATGGTGGCTTACTGTTTTTTTGAGTTTGTGAAACTGGGCACAGGTTTGGAGTTTTTGAGGCTATGTTTTTGGTTTGCTGTTTTGGTTTTCAAGCTTGCTACAGATTTGTGACTTGTTGCAGGTTTGATATTTTTGTTGTTGGTTAACAGGTTTCAGGTTTTGGCTTTTGGGAGTTGGATACTTGCTGATGGTTTTTGTCTTTGAAACTTGTTTCAAGTTTTTTGAGTTTGATGATCTTTTTTTTTAATTTTTTTTCGCTTGAGACTTCTTCTGTTATATTGACCCTGTTTTTGTTATCTCCATATTCAAAATGGTGGGAAACCAACAAATTTGAATATTTTAGTATATTGTCCTCATTGCTTTTTTGTTGCAGTTTTGTTTTTTAGCACATTCTATGCAACTTGTGACAGGAAGGGCAGCAAGGCTGTGCATTCCAATAACCTAGGTGACTTCTTTCCTCTCTTCTCTCTCAATGATAATAAGAAAGCAAATTGCTCTTTTGCCTTTTTTCCAATTCTGAAAGGTTTGCATGGAAAATGATGACTTTGCTTCTTGAGCAAACTTTGCTTAGTTGCTTATTTTGCCATACTTCTGTACTACTTCCTGTTTTAGCTTTTGTTGACTTAGCTATTTGTTTACTTGCTATATTGCTGCCTCGTTTTTTGTTGATGCTGTTTGTTGTTTTGACAAAGCTGTTTGTTGTTTGCACAGTTGTGAGGCTGTTTGTCTGATTCAGTTTGTAACATTTTATTTGCTTGCGAATTTCTGCTTGTTTAGACAGCTTGTAGTATTTCTGTTTGGACAGCTTGTGGCATTTTGTTTGGACAGTTTTGCTGCATTTTGTTTGGACAGTTTTGCTGTTTGTTTGGACAGTTTGTAGAATTTCTTTTCCTTTTTCTTTTTGTGAACCAAGAAGGGTAACCTTCTTGTGATTTACAAATAGGAAATAGATTGTGATGAATTAAACAACACTCTGATTCCACATTGCAAACCTTAATGATAAATGCCCTTTGGAAAACTTTTTTTGTTCATGCCCAAATAACTTGCACTAACCATTTTTCTTTTCTTTGTATTCATGTGAGCACAAATGGATATGACAAAGCAAGGAAGGCAAGAACTCTGTGGCAAGCAAGGAAGTCTTGGAGATAAGCAAAGGAAATTGATACGACTTCAACCTTCAGACAAACTTAGGCATAGATTAATTCTCCTAGGCCAATCAAACATTTGGATTTTCTTTGTAATTTAGAGAAATAATTCTTGTACTGTATCCAATAGTTGTACTAATTCATCTTTAAATACAATAAGTTGTAAAACATAGAGTATTTAAAAGAATAAATTGTTTTGTAACAACGTTTGAAAAATTGGAAAAAATCTTATGAAATATTCTGGTGTCACTTGAAATCCTTTATCAACAACAACTTGTAATTTCTCTTTGCATCCTAATTGACTTTTGAAATTCCCAATCAAGATATTTGAAACAAAATGCTACAGTCTGGTAACTTAAATTCCAAGTAATCCCAATAATTTTGTAACTGCATTTCAAACAAACACGCACTGTATATTCCAATTCCTAACCAAGCAAAATGTTTTAAGGACGTAAACCATTTGGTCAACCTGGATCTTACAATCATGATTGTCCTAAATGACAGTCTTAACCTCCATCTCTTGTCCCAAACAAACCATGCTCTAAGAACAAACATTATCTTTTCAGTAAACTTGAGGAAGCATGAAGACCTGTGAAAGCCAATTGAATTTTTGAGAAATCATTTTCTTTTGAGAATTGCAAGAAACCCTAATTGCTGGTTTACTGCCATAGAAGAGAATCTTTCTGGTTGATTTCTGAGCCAACTTGAATATCCGAGAAACTTTAGGATTGTGTCTTCTATGAAAAATGTGAGGGAAAATTTTGGGGTACAACGGCAAGTTATCCACGTCGTCATATCTAATTCTAACTTACTCTTCAATCATATCTCTTTATTTAAACTCTGGTAGGATGATACATCATCATCCTTGCCTATTTCTTTAAGCTCCGGGGTGTTCTATATCAGTGTATCATTGTTTAATAAATCTTTGGTCAAATTTTGAGGTCTTCCATTATTTAATAATCCTCCGATTTGAACATGCGAGACCTGTGCATTCTTGCACTATTCAATCGAAGAGTGATTAAATAGGGGAAGTTGTCATACTCTAAATTTGTCCGCCCTTTATTTCTAAAGTCAAAAATATTTTAAACATTGTTTTTATAATATTATTCGATTTTTATAGATATTTGTTCTCAAGTCCAGTTAAAAATATAATAATTTATTTCAAATTATTTGTATTTTTAAAATAACAAATATTTGCACACCTTTCATATAATATCAATTGAGTTTATTTATAAATGATTAACATATCACTATTGGTAAAGAATGAAGCTTGCAAATATGAGATTGCGGGTTCGAATCTTGTGTATTGCATTTTTAACATTTTTTTATTTCTTTTTTGTTGCTAATTTTCTTTCCTTTTGTGGGGATCAAACTTTGGGCTTCTCATTGGGCTTTTGGATAACTTACTCCATAAGTTTGTTTAACCTAATTCAAGACTATAAATATGACTTTACTTTGTCCTAGTTATGAATGAAGAATTTCTCACACATCCACAAAATCCACAATCATCCACAAATTCCACTGATTTTCTTTTCAATTTTTTTTTCAATAAAACTTTTGGTGTTACGGATTTTATATGAGGCCACCCACTCTTTCAATTTCTATTTTATAGTTGTTTTCCTTTTTGCATTTTTCTCCTTATGATGATAATATATGAGGGTCCTATTCTTTTTTTCCAAATTATGATTTTTGTTTTATGAGCTAATATTCTTTTATTCATATACTAATTTTATATTCTCTCTCTCTCTCTCTCTCTCTCTCTCTATATATATATATATATATATATATATATATATATATATATATATATATATATATATATATATATATATATATATATATATATATATATATATATATATATATATATATATATATATATATATATATATATATATATATATATATATATATATATATATATATAAACTTCTTTTTTTTCTATCTATTGAAAAATCTTAAAAAAACAATTTGCATTGTACGTATTACACGATTTCTAACATTTGCTATTTTGCTATCGTTTACTTCTTCTGTTTTTTGTAAACTTAAACAAAACTCTCATATGTACATACACTCCAAAGCTTATATCACTATATTGAATCAATATTGAATTAACACTGTAAAATATCATCACCATGTTCCTAAAACCAAACTAACAAACCACTTCTAACACCAAAATCTACCTCAAAATACAATAACAACATCTTAACCAACGACAATGAGAAAAATAAATAAGAACATAATCATAACAATGCATTCTTGTTGTTGTTTCTTCAATTTTGCTTACATGTTGAATCAAGAAGAAAAGAAAAACATAAGTAGTCTTCCGCGAATGACCATATCGACGACCAATGTTCCGACCACACTGCAGTCATCGACGAAGCATCACGCTCCGTCAATTTCACCCTTTTTTCAATCAGTCATCTTCTAAATATTTCTTTTACCATTTTTTGGTTATGTTTTTGTTCTCTACAGGATAAGATGATGAGGAGATCTAAGAAAGTAGATGGAGTAGTAAGAAGAAAATTAGGCTTCACTCTGTTTGCTGTTGTACATACTGGTATTACATTTCTTATTTATTTATTTTCTTTAAAGTCCTTTTAATGCTATCATGTATTGGGGTCTGACGTAAGTGGAAAAGTCAAATGTAAAAATGGGAAAGGGAAAGCTATGCAACTTGGTTTCTGTTTGGTTCATGTTTTGTCCTTGTGATGCTATACATTAATTTAGTTACACTTTTTTTAGTAAGATTTAATTTGAGGTTTTTGTCATTAATTACTATTATTATAATTATGGTTATTCTTTTTTTGTATCATGATGATTAATTAACTTTTGAATTAAAAAATGAAATGAATAAAAAGTCAGGTTAACTTAGAAAATGGGGGTGCCACCCTATCTCTTTACTTCATCTATTATTAATTTTTACATAGTTTTTTTCATATATTATTTTTGTCATATAATTTAATTAGAGTTTGTTTTAATCTTAAAGTCTATTGGATCCTATTTGTTTGCTAGTTATCACATCTCTCCATTTAATTTGTGTAGTTTAATTGATTAATTTATTTTGTTTAGAGAATCAAATATCAAGAACACAGAAATTAATATAAAAATATAATAATATGCCTTTGGTTTAGGAAAAAAATTAATTAATTCAATATTTTACAAAATATTAAAAAACCACGCAATTCACCAATGAGCGACATATGGCCAATATCAGGCCACATGATGAGGAGACTTTGACAAACTCTACCCGCATCCTTCATGACGAGCAACGCATGACCAATATTTGGCTATGTGAGGAGGGAGACTATATCGGACTTCTCCTGCTCTGTGTCCTACCATACTCACTACTAATCAACCATCAAAACAACTAACCAACATCAAATCATTTTTTACTAACTTAATAAAACTATAAGATATTTTTGAAAAAAATATTAAGGAGAATTACTTTCAAATTAAATACGAACTGCGTCTATGATCACTCAATTTTCAACCCATACAAGGTTCAAGGATAATTTGAAATCAATTGTACATAATCCTATAAAAAACACCAACCAAACTGCGAACTATGAATTGGGACTCTGATTCCTCATAAGAGGATACGTAGGCATATGACTTAAAATTATGGCGAGTTCCCCTAATAAAAATTAAAACCATTTTTCCTAAAAGATTATGCTTCTAAACCCTAGTATCCTTGTGAACAAGGTAGATGAGGGGTTCCTAACACCTTCCCTTCGTCTAAGATCGAGTCCAAAAACCTAGAATCTCCAACTTTTTTGGGTTATCCTTTATATTCCCTTCTTCGGGATACAAATTAAGGGTGATGTCTCTCATTTTAAAACCAGTTCCAACACAGAGCATGTGGGTGACCCTGGACTCTTCTTGGGTATACCAATTCTGTTGATAGCGATATTATTCTTGATGTAGGGGAATCACCAGTAGTAGTGGCATTTGAGGCGCTGTGTAGGCCTATAGTTGTCATGGTGAAAGGTTTCCTTTTCTCCACAATAATATTTGTAGGACTAATCTCCATTGAATCTCTAATGCTTAATCTCCTCCTTCCACCATTTCATACTTTCTTAAGTTCGTTTGTGAGTACCAAGAAATTAGCTAGCATATGGGTAATAGTTGGATAAGGGCGAAGGTGGAAATTCATGAGATGTAAATGTATGAATGTATGTGAGTGCATGGGTATGCAAAAATATTTTTTGGCTTTTAAGGGTATTCAAATAAGTTTCATGGATATGCGACGCAGGCGTAGTATGAAGGTAAACATAAGGATACCCTATACGAGTTTAATGACAGACATGGAAATGGGGATACCCTATACTTACTCAGAGATTGAGACAAACAGGAACTCCTTAAGGATTATGGACCTACACTGACTCAGAGATTGAGACAGATAGGAACTCCTTAAGGATTATGGGCAATGAAAAATGAAAAGGAATCCCTACAAGTTAGGGATAGTAACAGAGGGACAGGAATTTCTACAGGCTAGGAATTATGATAGACCAACAGACGGTTCATATGAAGGTTGGACTTGAGGGAACAACATGGAAGAGAGAACACGGTGACCGATCAACAGTCACCAAATCCCATGGCCTGATATAGGCCACATGACATGCATTAGCGATGATGTCTTTCGTGGGAAAGTTTCATATGGAGGTCAAGATCTTAAAGTTCTAAGGACAGTGGCAGACAAAAGGGGATCCCTACAGGCCAGATATTGAGATTTTCAAAAGAAAATCCCTATTAGCTATGGGTTATGTGATACGGTGGTAGAACCAACTTTTTTTACTGGTTTGTGTTTTGCATTTTTTGTTTGCAAAATGTCACGGTAAGCAAGAGTCGCCGTCGACTTTTATTTCATCCAATCATGGAAAAGGAAAAAAGAATAGAAAAAAACCTTTTTTTGAGATATTCTGAGTACGGGGGGTAGATTATAGAAAGGTAAGGTGTTAGCACCCTTTCTATCCATGATTTTCCATGGGCTCTTAGGTACTTGCTCATCTTTTTAAAATTTGCTTGTGTGTGTGCTTTCTTTGAAAATGTTTTACTTTGTGATAACCCTTGTATCAGTCCTCAAGGATGTGACAAAGTTTGTTTAGAAAATTGTTTTGAAAGGTGTTTGTGTGAAAATATTTGTTTTGAGCAAGTACCTACTAGCATCTACCTACTAAAAAAAAAGATTGTTTTTGTTCTATTTCCTTCAGACAGCGCTATCCCACTATTAAGGAGTAGGTAGCACCGTCGTTGGAGTTTGTAAGGGACATTCGAAAGGGACAAGTACAATCACTAAAGCAATAGTTAGAAAACCTTAGTAGTAACCCTAAAGTCTTAAGATCTTTTCGAGGCAACGTTTCCGAGGCAACATTTCCGAGGCAACATTCAAATGGAACAATTTGATCTCTTTAGACTTGAGGACAACCACTAAAATTTCCTATGCTTAATGATTATTTACCGAAGGCAACCAAAGTGAGGTAAACCCTAGGAGTGAACATGTGCGAGTGATTTGTTTCAGTTATTTAATCTTTGCACATTAGGATTTTCTAACTGTTTTAATTTTTCATGCATTCTTGCCATACAATCCTATTAATACATCTAATAGTTAATAATTTGCTGAAAGTAAAAGCAGAAATAAACCTAGCTATTATATGGCTTTGACAGTTACATAATTGTCTTGACGGGAAATAAAAGTGCGGAATTTAAAACCTTAATTAAAACTATTACAACCTTGAAACAATTACGAAATAATGGCAAAAATAATAACAAGCGCGCGGCAAATTAAATGCGAGGAAGATTGGAATAATTTAAAACCCTAATTTGAGAGAAAAGTGTTTTTGGATTTTATCTGAGAAAATATTTAATTGCAAATTAATTAAACCTAATTTCTAATTGTTTTTAAATTATGAAAGGAAATAAATTAATCTAATTTTCTAATTAACCTAATTAATTAAAGAAATAAATATTTACGAGAAAAATGATTTTTGATGTATTTTTTTAAAGAAAATTAATAAAATTGTGCAAAATCTCAAACCCTAATTCTACTTGTTTTAAATTATGAAAGAAATTAAAGTTCCCCTAAATTAATTAAAATAATTAATTTAAAAAAATATTTATTAATAAAATAAATCTTTTTATGATTTTTGATTGATTAATTTAATAAAATAATTTTTGTATTTATAAAAAAAACAAAATAATTGAAAAAAGAATTTAAAGAAAAAATAGTAAAAATAACCAAGTGGGCCTGCTGTTAGCAATTCTGGGGGGGGGGGGGGTATGAATCTGAATTCCTTGGCCCATTAAGCCTCTAAGCCCAGTCAACCTTTGGATCTGGTGTAGCATTGCCTTGCATGTGTACCATGGGCCTTCAAGGGAGAAGCGTGAGATCTGGCCAGTTGGGCATCCAATGGATGGACGTTGATGGTACATGATAGACGTGTGAGGGAGAATTGCATTGGATTGGCCTAAAATTATTAGGAAAATAACAAAATGCACACGCCTGGGATCTAACCCAGGACGTGTGCATCAAAGGCATGCCTCCCAACCATCTACGCTGGATTTGTTAGTTGTAAACATAATAAACAAATAAAATCAAAAGCCAAATCAAGTATCCTACCAGCAAAACAAGTGAAATTTGAATGGACTAATCACGCCTTGACACGCATCATCTTCTTCCTTGGACCGTTGTTTTAGGTAAAACACTTTTACCTACGGACGTTTGTTCATGGCTATAACCCTGTTCATCTCAAAAATCATGTACAGGCAAGATAAATTAATATGGTGACCATGAATCAACTGGGCGTGAATCCCTGATCATCATCGTACCCATTATCAAACCTAATTTTACCTAGGTTAAGAAACCCCAAAATGAAGCTCGAAACCCTAGCTATGGCATATTGCAATTCCTGCGCTGTAAATGCAATTAAATGGTACCCATAGCTTGCAAACAAGATGATGAACAAGAATATATAATTAAAACATGCTTATGATACGTAAAACATGGTAAACGATTTTGAGTTCTTAGTGCAAATAGTGGTGGATGGTGGGCACGATTCTGGGCATTTTGAAGCTTGAGGATGGGTGGAATAGCTTCCTGAGACGCCAAGGAGTGTATTGCTAGCCTTGAACTGCTTTGAATCACCCTGTAGAAGGAAATCCGATCCCCACTTTTTACCCAAAAATTGAATTTTGTTCTTGTTGTTTCACGCCTTCAACCCTTGTGTTTTTGATATGGAATTATTATGCACTTATAGTAGACTGATTTAGGTCAACAAAATTGGCATGAATCTTTGAGAATTATGAAAATTGGATTTGATTTGCTTCATGTATGATTTCTTTCCAAAACTTGCTTCGATCCAATCTTTTTCAACCCTAATGAGCCTTGCATGAATTGGCTGGCATGCTAGCTGTATATGGACTCGTAATGTGCACAAAAATCCCAAGATTTGATTTGTTTTCATTATTTTACCATTTAATTTGATTTATTTTGATTTAAATGAATAAAAAATCAAACTAAATGATAAAAGTAATAAAATAATAGGTGGAAAAGCTCAGGGGTCGTGGGTCCTATTAGAAATATGTTCCAAGCAAGAAAACATGGGCCCTTTGGAAAAAATGCAAGTTTGATCAATGTTGACTTTTGACAATTTTCCAAAAATTGCCAACTTTGACAATGCACAACTCTCTCAATTTTGACCCTAGGAGGGTGTTCTTTGACTTTTTAGAAATATTAGGATGTCCCCTAACTAACCCTTTTGGTTTCATCTTAATTGTATCTTCCATGTTCATGTATGAAGCTTTGATCCAAAATATGTTTTTGGTGACTTTTCAAAAAGACCTATAATGTAGAAATTCATATCTCTTTGTGAGTACATATTTTGAAATTTAGGGATGAATATGAATTGTAGGGAATTACATCCTCTTCAAAATGAGCTTTGGATGGAAAATTTATGATAAAGTATGAAGAAGTTATGCTTGGTCAAAGTTGGGTTGACTTTTCCTGAGAAACCCTAATTTAGCAATTTTTGGGTTTTGATGAATTTTGGAGCATTCCTTGAGGAATCATGATCAACCCTTGATCAAATGATGGATAAAACTTCAAAATGATGATGTTGACCAAAAATCTTGAAGTTTGACTGTATGTGGGCCACAATTGACTTTTGACCTAATACAGTCGATTCTCAAGCATCTGAGCAGTTTAATGAGCAACCTTCTTGTGCAAGGTATGAAACTTGACATGGATGATCTTGGGAGTATATTAGGACCTTGGAAAGCATTTGGGGCTTTTGTGGCTCACCCATCTAGATGAAAATAGAAACCCTAATTTTGAGGTGCACTGCCTTAGGAGAGAGTTTGTCTGGTCAACTCTTGGGCTTCCTTGAGCAACCTGGGGACCTCAATTGACATTTACTGAGTAAAATGGGAGGGAAAATTTTGGGGTACAACAGGTGATATCATAAAGACGGAAACCCTACAGGCTAAAGACAATAATGGATGAAAAGATAACCCTTGTGGGTTTAGGGATTATAGTGGGATGTGAAAGGTATCTTTAGTTGGTAGGTTCTTAGTTTCGGATTACGTGTATTATACCTCCCCATAAGGTGGTTTCCTTAAGGGTATCATGGATAATACTAGAGGGAAAAGCACAAGGGCCTCCCTTAACTGGAGCCTCTTTACAGATCAAAACTTTTGTCTCTGGGTCATGAAAGGTCTCACCATGAGATTTTGGTTTAAGGGTTATACAAAGAGTCATATGTTTCATTCCAAAGTCCTACCCTCCAAGAGGATGTCTCTTGAGACATATTCCTTTTGTGAAATTTCACACTCTAGGCGAAGTCGTCGCATAAACTCATAGGGCTGATGTATCCCCTTGGCTAATAGATGAAACTTCTTTCTAAGGGTTTTGAAAATATATATTTAAAAAAAAATTAAAATCCCGCCGCAATATGATAATATAACAATGCAAAAATAATAATAAATAAACCAAATAAATACAATAAGCAAATATAAAAAACACAAAAAATATAAAACCTATCAAAACTATAAATCCAAAGAAGAGGCTTATAAACCCTAGGGTTGATCCCCAGCAGAGTCGTCAGCTGTTGTAACCGGTTTTAAATATAGAGTTGTCACCCTTAATTTTTATCCTAAGAAATGGGATATAAAGGATAACCCTAATTTGATTAGAGATTCTAAGTTATTGGACTCATCTTTAGATGAAGGGAAGGTATTAGACACCACTCATCTACCTTGCTCACAAGGATACTAAGGTTTAGAATTACGACTTAGGGAATATGGTTTTAATTTTTATTAGGGGAACTCGCCACAATTTTAGTCATATGCCTACATATTCTCTTATGAGGAATCAGAGTCCCAATTCGTAGTTCGCGGTTGTTGGTAGGTATTTTTTATGGATTACGAGAATATCTCTATTTAATCCTTGAACCAAGTTTGGGTTTGTAAATTGCGGAGTTGTTAGACAAAATTCGCAATTAGTGAGAAATATCTCCATAATCCTTTTTGAAAATAGATATAAGGTTTGAATTAGGTTAGTGAAAATTGTTAGTAATTTAATAGATATACGGTTTGAATTAGGTTAGTTGAACTTGAACCAAATATATGGAGGGGGTCCAAGTCCATCATTAATCCTAATTCTGATAAATAATTAAATTAGTAACAATAACTAATTAGTAAAAAAAAACAGAAGAAGGATAAGAGACGTACCGCGCTTGCTTCTAAGTAGTAACACAATTTGATTTACAAAGGCCACCAATTATAATAACAACCAATATTATAATACCAACATATATTATAATAACAACATATATTATAATAAAAACATAAACAACTTATATTAGAAGAACAACTAAACATAGCTTCTCTTTCATCAAAGCAAAAAAAGGAAAAAGAGAGGTGACACCTAACAGGAAGCATTCAGAGAGAGAGAGAGAGAGGAGAGAGAGAGAGAGAGAGAGAGAGAGAGAGAGAGAGAGAGAGAGAGAGAGAGAGAGAGAGAGAGAGAGAGAGAGAGAGAGAGAGAGAGAGAGAGAGAGAGAGAGAGAGAGAGAGAGAGAGAGAGAGAGAGAGAGAGAACTCGCTCTTAAATTGTGAGAAAAGTTTTAGGTGTTCTGTTCAGAAGCCCTAAAATAATTATTGATAAGATTGTTGATCACCAAAAGATTATTGATGGAGACTTCAAGGTTTCGTTGTTGTTGTTCTTTGATATGAAGAGCAATAACTTTTAGGAGAACTCTAGTGAGTTGTTAATCTGCAAATGATTATTGATTCTCCAAATAATTGCTGATCCTCCAAATGATTGTTGATGGAAAAAATTTAGGTGTTCTGTTCAAAACCCTAAAATTAACCACGAGAGTTGCATAGAAAGAATGTTTGTGTGAGAGAGATAGAGATAGAAAATTATTGATGTAATTGTTGATGAAAAATTATGGGTGAAGAGAGCCCTATTTATAGATTTGAAATTAAATTAAAGACACCCCAAAAAGGAAATAGTCCACACCAAGAAAAGCCTAAAGTTTATGATTTAATCTTGGTCAGCAAACTAACCAATCAGAAGTGAGTTATGATACAAATTGACACACTCTGACCAATAAGAAACAATTAATAATATTTTTGGTAATTATTATAATTTTTGCACTCAATTTTGATAAAAAATGCATCAAATCAAATAAATAATTATTTTTTAAAAATGAATTAATTAAAAATACGAAAATAATATTTAAATAATAAAAAAACATGATTTTTGTGATTTTGAAAATAATTAGAAAATAGAAATAGTTAGTAACAAAAAATATCCAAAGTGCACTAAGTGAGATTGACATATTTTTGGCATGATTTTGAAGATTGGAAATTGATTGAAATTTGGTCCATAACTTGGTGAACAAGATAATGAATCTAGCCTTGTTTATGACTATTTCAAATATTGAGATTGATTTGAAAATATTTTATTTATTTTTTCCAAATTTAACTATTAAATGCATAAAAATCAAATATTTGAAAAATAAAAAATAAATTCAAAATAGTCTTAAAATAGAAAACAAAAATAATAATAATATAATCTAAAAATGACCTTTTTATCCTTTTAAATAATAAAAAAATATAAAAGGTAGCGCAATGAGAATCAAACCCGCAACCTTATGCTCAATATTCTTACCAATGCTCCATTACCAACTGTGATATCTTAATTATTTAAAATAAAAGTAGCATTTAAAATTTGAAAGGATGGTATAATATTTGCTATTTTAAAAGAAATATATAAATAAGTTCAAAATAAACTATTATATACCTTTTAAATAAGCAAAACTAAACAAAATACCATTGGAAAAAACTAACCATAGATACAAAGTGAACAAAGATGATAAATAAATAATTTTATTGTTTTTTTAAATAATAATTTTATTTATTATATCAAAGAGACATTTTAAATTTCTAGACTTAAAGACTTTTAAATGACTGGATATTCGGCTATAGATAACGAGAAAAATAGGCGGGCAAATTTGGGATATGACATATACGCACTTGAGAACAACTTGAAGGCATATTTCACGAGCAACTTTATGCTGGTCAGCCTAAGATAAGTTTGAAATAATTATTCTCAATCAAAAGGAGGTCCTCCGAGTCAATGGGGTCTTATTTGAATAGGTTTAGGGTCCTAAAGTCTAGATGTTTTACTAGAGTTCCTGAACATGAGCTGGTCGAAATGGCTGCTAGGGGGTTAGATTATTCTATTAGGAAGAAGTTTGATCCTCAATCTATTGTAGATATGTCTCAACTAGATGATAAGGTTCAATATGTTGAACGCTTGAAAACAGAGAAAGCTAGAGTTTCAAAGGATCATAGAAAAGGCAAAATGGCCTATGTGGATACGAAAGATTATTCTATGGAGTCTGAAGATGAATGTATGGAATAAGGAGAACTTAATGTGGCTGAATTAAAAGATGGACCTCCATATACATGTAAACCTATAAAACTGCCAAAAGGAAAAACAATTGAAGAACCAAAAAATGATAAATCTAATAGTACAACATATACTTTTGATGTGTAAAAATGTGATGAAATATTTTATGTTTTAGTTTTAGATGGTCAGATTATAGTGTCTCCAGGAAGTAAAAATCCACCATTAGATCATAATACTTCTCAGTGTTTTCTTTACAGGGATTTGATTCAGAAGGCTATGAAAAATGGTCAATTGAAATTTGGTGAAAAACCAAAAAGCTCCATGAAGGTCGACTTAGATCCTTTACATGTTGCTGATGCACACTTTGTCGAACCATTGGAAGTGCCGATGATCGAGGCTACTGATGGTCTCGAAGGCGAACAAGCCAACATTATCGACTTAATAGAAACATTGACAATCAAAACTACTGGTCTTTTTGAGAATGAACATGCTGTGATCACTGATCCAATGGTAGCTACAGTTGTCGAGACTACTGATGGTCTCAAAAGTTGCAATGGAAATTTGTCTAAGCCACAAGAAATCATGGTAGTTGATATTGATGAAGATCCCGAGGGTAATCAGGGCGACAAGGTAGAAATGGATCACGAAACCAAGAATGAGGAATTGTCTAAATAAATAGTTGTTAAATTTATGAAGGTTGTGTTCCCTAAACTTGAGGAGGAATTGGTGGATTTTTTTAATAGATGCAAGTTGAGTAATTTCAAGTATATGTTATGCCTAAATTGTAACATGGTCCACGATGAAAGTGCTGCAAAGAAAATTGAGGCGTTGAAGAAGAAACACCCTCAAGAGAAAAATCCAAAGGCGGTGTTCGACCATGCGAATGGGCCATACAAAGTCCAAGTGCCTCAAGGAAAACCTAAGTTTCCATATCAAAGGACTTTTGTGCCACCAACTGATGCTCCTAATAATAATTGGGTTCTTCCTTTGCAAACCAAAATTGGAAGGTAGTGAAGAAAGGTTCAGGTTTGAGTCATAAGTGGGAAATGATGGAGAAGGGATCAAGTTCTTCTCAATTTGATGAAGTTGGGATCTGTTGGCTCCTAAATTCGACACCCTTGTTTTATTAATATCAGCCATTAAAGCTGAAGGATGTTTTCGACCAGCTGGGTCTGTCGAAATGCCCATCGAAAGGTGGTAATGTACTTAGAGGATTTCTTCCAAGGGAGAAGTTGGTTTCCTTCGACGTCGAAGGTGTTTCTCGTCGAAGATGCTTCTCGACGAAGTTGTTCGATGGTTCAGGGTGGAACGGTTTGAAATTCAAGCGTTTGGAGGGAAAACGGTTTCCAGCGGTTACCAAGTGCAACGTGCAAAGATCTGGAGCGTCGAACGCTGAGAACGTGCCAAGTGGAGTCATCTCGAAGCAGTGTAACTGCCTGACGGTTACTTGGGATGTTTTAGTATAAATAGTAGTAGGTCACGCAGTTTCTCGCGTGTGTTCACAATTATATACAAAGTCACTCATATAGATTCGAGTACCCAGCGTGTGAGAAAGAATTGTTGAGAATGTATGTGTGAAACACCACTTTTATTAATCAAAGTCATTTAGTTTCCAGAAACTTTACTTGCTTTCTTATTTACTTTTCCTGTCGAAGCCCTTTATTTCAAGCCTTCATTTATTTTATCAAGCCCATTTCTTCATGCAATTTACTTAAAGCCTCTTTATTTTCTTGTCATTTAACCATTATCCAACTTAATCAAAACCTCAAAATCAACCTATGTCTTAGGATCAATCTGATCGATCCTGCGAGTAACCAAATAAGTAACCATTTGGAGGATCAGCGGTTGTTTACCAATAACCACGGTAAACAAATTGGCACACCCGGTGGGACTGTGTGTTGATTGTTGAAGTTTAACCCTTTTAAACATAATCTCATCTTTTTCGAGGAGTGTTGTATGTTATTGAGAAGTGGTAGAATATACACTAACGATACCAACACTGCCAGAAGAGGGGAAGAGATGGCGAATCCGCCAAACAATAACGAAATCCCACAAACGAATGTGGGAGCAACGGTTATCCCGACCGTAAGTGAAGCGATAACCGCTGGTTCAACACCAGCAGTAACGGTCACAACAACGGGGCCATTACCTCCGTTCACAGGCCCCAGAGTGCCTTTGGGAACCCCCCCACCAAGGGGAAATTTAGGCACAAGGCCTTATGTTCCCCCAGGATTTATGACAGGCGGTCATAATCGAGAACCACTCTATGGCATGCCAACTTCTGACTTGGCTAGCCTGACGAACGCTGCGTCCACTTTTTCAGACCCTTTAGTGAGTGCCTCTTCGCCACTCCAAGGTTCTGGAGTAGGTATGGCGAATAGAAATAGGACCTAACTCTTAGGAGGAACGTCCCAAGTAGCACATGGCCTTACAAATGCCTCGACAGCAGTCTTGAGGCAACAAATGGACGAAAGCAACCATGATATGGTTCAAATGTTGGCACAAACTTTAAGTACAGTGCTGAACCCTCTAATACAAAACACTACTCAATCGAATCAGCAGATGACAACGCAAATGACGCGTTTGGCTGATTTCTTTGGAGTACCCTAACCTATTCGACAGCCCCAAAGGGCGCAAATAAGGGGAAACCAGGGTGTGTTCTTAGAGGAAGAAACCACTATCAACCAAGTCCAACAGCCTGTCAAAGAAAACCTTAGGGCACGATTGGAGCAACCCGTCGAGGAACCTAGGGTAATAACCCCAGAGGTAAGGTTAGTTAACAGAAACCAAAATGCTGACGAAGTAGTTCAGCATATCCAATACCAAAACATGGGTTTGGAAAATAATCTGGCAACCATGATCGAAAGGATCATGACTCAAAACGGGATGAACATGGGCTTTCGAAGGCCCAACTTTACATCCCCGCTGTCAGAATACGTGTTACAAACAGACTTACCTCCTATATGTAAAGTCCCTAAATTCACTAAGTTCTCTGGGGACACGACATAATCTACTGTCGAACATGTGGCGAGATACTTGATCAAAGTAGGAGATATTTCGAACAACGAAAACCTGAGGATTAAGTACTTCCCAAGTTCTTTAACAAAGAACGCTTTTACTTGGTTTACAACTCTCCCCCCCAATTCGATCCATCATTGGACCCAGTTGGAAAGATTGTTTCACGAGCAATTCTACATGGGGCAAACCAAGATAAGCCTGAAAGAATTGGCCAGTGTAAAGAGACGTTTCACTGAACCTATAGACGAATATCTAAATAGGTTTAGGTTGCTCAAAGCAAGATGTTTTACACAAGTGCCGGAACATGAGTTAGTCGAAATATCCGCAGGCGGTTTAGATTATTCCATTAGGAAGAAGTTAGACACTCAATACCTGAGAGACATGGCCCAACTGGCCGATAGAGTTCGTCAGGTAGAACGCCTCAAAGCTGAAAAGGCAAAGGCAACGAAAACTCATAAGAGAGAGAGGATAGCGTATGTTGAGATGGATGACGAAGATCCAGAATCCTTCAACGATACTATAACTGTCGAAGAAGGAGAAGTCGATTTAGCGGAACTAAAACAAGGGCCACCATACTCTTGCAAACTGTTAGTCCCCTCAAGTGGGAAAAATCCCATTGGTCCAGAAAGGACCAACGATAGGTTCCCCAAAAAGACTTATAGTTTTGATATTACAAAATGCGATGAGATCTTTGACTTGCTTGTAAAAGATGGCCAAATGATAATACCCCCAGGGGTAAAAGTGCCTCCTCTTGATCAAAGAAAGAAGAGAGGCTTTTGTAAATATCATAATTTTCTGGGCCATAAAACGTCTCAATGTTTTCTTTTCAGGAATCTTGTGCAAGACGCTATCGAAGAAGGGAGATTGAAGTTTGCTGACAAGACCCCCATGGCTGTGGACTCTAATCCGTTGCAGACTGAAGCCCACTATGCTGAACCTTCAGAGGTGAACGTGATCGAGGCATCCAGAAGCCAGTCGAAGAGGCCAGGAATCACAATGGTCGAAGTCTCAAAGGACCATGTCAACATGCCAATCTTTGGCAGTTTTTCTGGGAATTTATCCAGGAAGACAATTGAAGCGGTTCAGAAAGCGGTCGAAAGCCCCAAGCTGGAGACAATTGGAGCCCAAAAATCTGGACCAAAACCCAGTTCTCACTTGGCCACAGTTCAAGGCCAGAAAGAGGATTTGGAGATTCAAATGAAGCAGTTGACTCTTGCCAACAAAGATACCATGAATGTCAACATGGTCGAAGTCTCTGACCCAAAAGCATCAGAGGAGGCCATGAGGCAAGAACAAGCTAGCAAGACTGCTTTCCCTCGGGAAAATGAAAATCTGGCAGATTTCCTGCAAAGATGCCAGAAGAAGAAGTCAGAAGTGATGCTGTGTCCAAGATGCAGTTCGATCTTTGACAAAAAAGCTGCTGAACATATTCAAGGCGTAAGAGCAGCAAATAAGAGAAGGGAAAATGTTGATCTTCGACATGACCCCAAAAGAGCCTCTCAAAGAGGTTCAAACCAAGAAAAGAGGCCATTGACTTTCAGGCCTCCAACTAATGTGCCAGTAGATACATGGTACAAAACATCTGGTCGAAAGAGGCCAAGTGAGGAGAGATGGCACTCTTTCGATGTGTTAAGGGGTTCATCTTTAACACAAAAGAAAGAGCCTCAAGTTGCTGCCCCTAAAGTTGCACAGGTGTCAAGCAACTACAAAGGGAAAAATCCCATGTCTCGATCTCAATGGAGGAGATACCAGAGGCGATGAAAAGCTGAGAGGGAGGCTGCTAATGAACCAAAGGCAGAAACCAGTTCAAATGTTCCTCTAAGGAAGCAAAGGAAACCTCTAGAAAGAGAGCCAGTAACCAACAGGCTAGTTTGGCCTAACCAAGGTGAAATTGAGGACAAAGATGGTTCTGAGTCTGATGATACTTTGGACATCATGGTGAATATAGTCTCAGTGCTGCCCAGAGAGTTCAACCGACAGGTGGAGGTCGAAACAAGTGATTGGGAAGTGGAGCGAGAAATGGCCAAACATAGGCCAGTGTGCTATTTCGTCATGGACAATGGCACTACTGAGGAACAAAATGGGTTCTTCGAACCACCTACAGAGGCGATGAAAAATCACCTCAAGCCTTTATTTATAAGGGCTAAACTCGAAGAAACTACAGTGAATAAAATCTTGGTGGATTGTGGGGCAACCATCAACATTATTCCTCACTTTATGCTAAGGAAAATAGGCAAAAGGGATGAGGACATCAAGCCTCACAACATGGTCCTGTCGAACTATGAGGGCGGCATAGGGACCACTATGGGAGTGATCCAACTGGATATTAAGGTAGGATCTATCCTTCGACCAACAATGTTTATGGTCATATCGGCCAAACCTAACTATAATCTTTTGTTGGGCCGTGAATGGATTCATGGTGTTGGAGCTGTGCCATCATCAATGCACCAGAGGTTGCTGTTATGGCGTCCAGATGAGATGGTCGAACACATAGAGGCAGATCAAAGCTATTACCTGGGCGAAGTGAATCACCTAGGGCTGGCAGATTTCGACAAGAACTTGGCACACATAGGGCCATGTCCAACACCTGACTTCGACTTGGCGCCAGCGCCAAATACTTTTTGTTCCCTATACCTGCATCCTGAGCATGGTTTTCAATGGGACAGAGAAGACTTGTCCCACATAGACTTCAGTGGGTTAACTGATATCCAACCAACTGGTTGGGGAAGTGAATTCAGTGATAATGACTGAGTCACAATCATTGAAGCGAATTTCGGCTTATGTAGCCGAAACAAAGATGATAACGGCTCTCGAAGCCGAAGTAAAGTACATGGCCACACAGGCCAATGATCAACAGTTATCTACTGCAGGTCCAGGAAAGGATTTCGATCCAGAACCTCCTGATATCATGCCAGAAGGAATGCAGGAACAGAGGCTCGACGCCATCTATGACGATGAGCCTTTGGGCTTCGAAAAGGACCCCTTGGCGAACAACATTAAAATGTTAGCGCAAGATCCTTTAGAAGAAATCAACTTAGGCGAAGGGTCAGAGAAAAAGCCAACTTACATCACCGCCAAAATTGACCCAGAACTTAGGTTGGAAGTAATCCAATTGTTGAAAGAGTTCAAGGACTGTTTTGCATGGGATTACGACGAAATGCCTGGTCTCGACAGAGGATTGGTAGAACTTCAGTTGCCAATCAAACCTGGGAAGAAGCCAATCAAGCAAAGTCCAAGACGCTTCGCTCCAGAAATACTGTCGAAGATCAAAACGGAAGTCGAAAGACTGCTGAAGTGCAAATTCATACGCGTTACAAGGTATGTCGAATGGATTGCAAACATTGTGCCAGTACTTAAGAAAAATGGTACATTAAGGGTGTGCATAGATTTCAGAGATTTGAATGCTGCTACGCCCAAAGATGAATATCCTATGCCTGTGGCGGAAATGCTAGTCGATTCTGCCGCTGGCTATGAATACCTAAGCATGCTCGATGGTTATTCAGGATATAATCAAATATTCATTGCTGAAGAGGATGTGTCGAAAACAGCTTTTCGATGCCCTGGGGCTCTAGGCACTTACGAATGGGTAGTGATGCCTTTTGGCCTAAAGAACGCTGGGGCAACATACCAGCGAGCAATGAATTCTATCTTCCATGATTTTATTAACACTTTTATGCAAGTATATATTGATGACATTGTTATAAAATCTGTTTCCAGGAAGAATCATATTGACCACCTTCGACAATCATTCGAAAGAATGAGAGAACATGGTCTGAAGATGAACCCTTTGAAGTGTGCATTCTGTGTGAAAGCTGGAGATTTCTTGGGCTTCGTTGTCCACAAGAAAGGAATCGAAATCAACCAGAACAAGACGAAGGCTATTCTGGAAGCGAAAGCGCCATCGAATAAGAAGGAACTGCAATCTCTGTTAGGCAAGATAAATTTCTTAAGGAGATTTATATCTAACCTAAGTGGGAAAGCTCAAGCCTTTTCACCCTTACTTCGACTGAATAAAGAGGGATTCGAATGGGGGCAAGAGCCACAAGAAGCCTTCGACAAAATCAAAGGGTACCTCACCAAGCCACCTATTTTGGTGCCTCCTTGTAGCAATAAGAGTATGAGATTGTACATAGCTGCATCCGACAAAACTTTGGGAAGCATGTTAGCCCAAGAAGATGAGAATGGAGTCGAAAGACCCATTTACTATCTTAGTAGAGTTTTGAACGATGCAGAAACTAGATATAGCGAAGTTGAAAAATTGTGTCTATGTCTGTATTTCTCTTGTACAAAACTCAAGCAATATATAAAACCAATTGATGTGTATGTTTCGTCTCATTATGATGTTTTCAAGTACATGTTGTCGAAACCCATCTTGCACAGTCGAATTGGCAAGTGGGCACTAGCATTAACTGAATACTCCTTGACCTTTATGCCTCTTAAGGCAGTGAAAGGACAAGTGGTTGCAGACTTTATAGTCGACCACTCAATTCAAGTTGAGGATATTAATTATGTGGAGATAGAACCTTGGAAATTCTACTTCGATGGATCCAGCCATAAAGATGGAACAGGAGTAGGAATCTTGATTATTTCTCCAGAAAAAATTCCAACAACATTCAAGTACAAGATATCAGGTTCTTGTTCGAACAATGAGGCTGAGTATGAAGCTCTAATTACTGGCCTTGAAATATTGTTGGAATTAGGGGCAACTCGAGTCGAAATAATGGGAGACTCAAAGTTAGTCATTAAGCAAGTCACAAAAGAATATAAATGCATAAGAGAAAATCTCATTATGTACTTTGTGATAGCAAATCGTTTATTGAAAAAATTTGAAATGGTCAATATTCGACACATACCCAGATTGGAAAATCAAATAGCCAACGACTTGGCACAAATTGCATCTGGATACAAGATTTCAAAAACGAGATTACAAAGAGCAATCGAAGTTCGAGAAAAGATAAAAGCAACTTGTCTATCACCAACAGACTTGGAATCGACAAGACTAGGATATGCTGATCAAAGTAACTTCGAAATTTCGTTCATAGATAATTTGTCAGAGCAAGATTGGAGGAAGCCCATTGTGGATTATCTTCAAAATCTAGGAGCTTCGACAAAACGAAAAACAAAGTACAGGGCGTTGAGTTATGTACTCATGGGTAATGAGTTATTTAAAAAGACGCCTGAAGGGGTATTGCTAAAATGTTTAAGTGAAGCTGAGGCATACATAGCCCTTTCAACTACGCACGCTGGAGCATGTGGGGCTCACCAAGTAGGCCATAAGATGAAATGGTTGTTGTTTCGACAAGGACTATACTGGCCTACCATGTTGAAAGATTGTGTCGAGTTCGCTAAAGGTTGCCAAGAATGTCAAGTCCATACAGGCATCCAACATGTACCAGCAAGCGAACTTCACTCGATAGTGAAACCTTGGCCTTTTAGAGGATGGGTGTTGGACCTCATTGGAGAGATTCGACCAGCATCATCAAAGAGCCAGAAGTATATATTGGTAGGCATTGATTATTTTACTAAGTGGATCGAAGCTATCCCTTTAGTCAATGTGGACCAAGAAAATGTCATTGAATTTATTCAAAAGAACATTATCTTTAGATATGGAATCCCTGAGACTATAACAACTGATCAAGGATCAGTTTTCACTGGTCGAAAGATGCAGGAATTCGCTCAGGAAACAGGTTTTAAACTCCTAACATCAATGCCTTATTATGCACAGGCAAATGGTCAAGTCGAAGCAGCGAACAAAGTAGTGATTGGCTTGATAAAAAAGCATGTTGGGAAGAAGCCAAAAAATTGGCACAAGACGTTAGACCAGATTTTGTGGGCCTGTCGAACGTCCCCAAAAGAAGCCATAGGTACAACGCCATATAGGCTAACTTTTGGCCATGACGCAGTGTTGCCAGCAGAAATTTGTCTTCAATCTGCAAGGGTTCAGAGACATTACGATATTCCCTCTGAAATTTATTGGGATATGATGTTAGACGAACTAGTGGAGTTAGACGAAGAAAGATTGCGCGCTCTTGACCTACTCAGGCTTCAGAAGAAAAGAGTAGAAGACTCTTATAATAAAAAGGTGAAACCTAAGGCATTTTCGCCTGGGGAACTAGTCTGGAAGGTGATTCTTCCCATGGATCGAAGGGATCGAAGCATGGGAAAATGGTCACCCAAATGGGAAGGACCATTCCGAGTTATCCAGACTTTTTCTGGTGGAGCTTATGAAGTCGAAGAGCTAGGTGAAGATAAAAGGCTCTTGAGAGTAAATGGTAAATATTTGAAAAAGTATAAACCTATACTTCAAGAGATAAAAATAAATAACAAGTAACGATTAAATTAACCATAAATAAGCCAAAATGGAAATTTTTTATAAATTAGCCAAAATGGCAATATTGTCGAATACATATTACAATATTGGTTAAAGGGCTGAATCAATCAGAAGGGGATGGAGTCCTTGAGTCGAAGGTATTTAGCTTGCTGCAACTCCAATCTTTTGTTGCACAAGGCATTCGCCTGGGCAAGCTTGGCAATTTGATCGTCGAAGGCTTGAGCTTTCTCAGCAAATTCTAGGCCTTGT
The DNA here is from genome assembly GCA_948472305.1 of Vicia faba. Lineage (NCBI taxonomy): Eukaryota > Viridiplantae > Streptophyta > Magnoliopsida > Fabales > Fabaceae > Vicia > Vicia faba. Next base: position 126,632 of record CATIWC010000924.1, on the reverse strand, counting down.
GTGATTTCAGCTTGACTTTCGGTGTCTGGAACAGTCGAGAGAAGTTCCTCCTTGCGCTTAGTATTGGCATTCATCTTAGCCTCTAATTCTTCGATTTGCGCCTTGATGGAAGCATTCTCTCGATCGATGGCATCAACTTCTTCTTGTTTAGATGCTTTTTGCTTCGACAACTCCGCAATTCGAGAAGTTGTCTCTGCTACAGCAGTCCATGCAGAAGAGCTTTTGCCATACAACACTTCAAGCTGGCTATTAAAGCCCCTTTGTCGCCGATAATCTGCTGAGACTTGATCTATAATGGAGTGTAACTCCATGATAAAGCCGGAAACTTCCGGAGGCACAACTAGCAAGTCTACGGCATTCAAAACAGCCCCCAAATATGATGGAGCAGTAGGGTCCCCCTCCAGAGCTTTCATCAAGTCCTTCTTGAAAAACTGAGCCTTAACCTTCGTCAAAGCCTCATCGAGAGGATAAGTTTCAGTGGACTTCCCCGACAGAGTAGGAACCTTCTGACTAGCATAAGACGAACTTCCCTTGCTCTCGATGATGGTGTTCAGATAGCCAACAGGATCAGTTTGCTTCAAGAGTTCTAAGTCTTCTTTCGACCTATGCTTTGTTGAGGTGACAGCCTTTGCAACAGCGTTGTCTTGGGTTTGAGGCTGTTGAGTAGAATTTGCCTCGACTTGACTCTCTTCGACTCGGACTGCGGCAGTACCAGCGTCATCATGGTCCCCTTCGCCAGCGTCACCTTGATCCTCTTCGCCAGCGTCACCGCGGTCCCCTTCGTCACGATTTTCTTCCGACAGATCAACCACCTGAATCTCTTTTGGTTGTTGCTCTTCTGTTTGTGGATCTTCTGTTGGTTGTTCTGCTGTCTCAGCATTGGCTTCATTTGTTTCAGTATTGGCTTCATCGTTCGCCAGGTCTTTTTCTTGTGGCCTGCTGAGTTCAGCAGAATCCAATGTTTCAGAAGTCCTTAGCGCTGAGCTTTCAGTGGTGTCCTGAAAAGAAAAGAAGAAGAATCTTCTAAATTCGAAAGAGACATAATCGAACGTGGGTATCGACACCTGAGTTACAAAGGGATCAAAGAGATTACCTGCAAAGGAGCTTCAGCCCCAGGGCTGGAATTGTCGCTTTCGACAGGTTTATTGAGAAGAACATTTAGTTCCTCCTCCGTTGGCTCTTCAATGATTACTGGAGGTGGCCTGGGCTTTCTCCCAGCAACCTTTATCCTGATTGTTCAAGCCTCAGGAAGAGGAACGTCCTTCTTCAGCTTTCGTCTTTTAAGAGGAGCAGGGGGAGAATCATCCTCTTCGTCACTCCCAGATTCGACCGTCAGTGCTGGCCATTTCTTGGGTGAAGGTGCCTAAAAAACCAATTGGAGTTCGATTTAGAAGTTGCATCGAAAGTCAGAAAGTTAAAGCCAGAAGAAAATAATGAAAGTCTGGTTACCGATGCAGAAGGCTTTTTCGAAGGGCCTTCCCCCTGTTGGTTTGTTATGGTCTTCGCCGGCGCTATAGTCTTCGCCGGTGGTGGAGGTTTTGTTAAGGGGCCTCCTCCCTGTTGGCCTTCTGCAGCCTTCTTGGCCGCAGGCTTTCGAACAACTGAAAGTAGACAAAATAATTAACAGGCTACCAGTCGAAAGGGAAAGACAAAGTAATTCAGAAATATGAACTTACATTTCTTTATTTTGTCCAAGACAAGGACAAAAGACTTCTGAAGTTCTTCCACGAAGTCCTTCTCGTCGAAAAACTCCTCAGTGTAGTAACTTTTCCACCACTCCTCGAAGGATGGTGAGCAGAGAAAGTTAAGCTGATAGTCAAACAACGAAAGAACTGTTCGACCAGCATATCTGCCGATATGCTTAGTGGCAGCGTCTTCAGTGTAGTCGTTGCAGAAGTATAACATAGACTTCTCCCTGGGAAAAATTGGAGAAGGTAGTGTTTGAATAATACCAAACTGGCGAGACACCAGGTTTGGTTGATACGCGATTAGACTCAAGTGAGTCTTGGAGCTCTTGAATCGCAGGGGCATTATTCTTGGTGTGAGAAATGCCTCCCACACTGTTGTATGTTCGTCGACCTGAGGACCACTCGACGCCCTAGGATGTGGCCTTATGAACCACTCTGGGCCAACCTTTCGTCGAGCAAACGGAGCCATGGTCGAAGCAAACTCTTTCCTTTTAGCAAACATCAAGATGAAGTTTGTAAAAGTTTGTTGAAGCTCCAGCCCATCTTCCGTTGGAGTCAACAGAGCCAATCTGGTGCCTTCGACACGTCTATTTGCTATTTCTGGAGCCTGCTCATTTATTTGAATCTTCTGGGGCAAGAAAGACTCGAAGGTGGCATTGAGCCACAGCTGAAGTAGCCAAAAAGGTCCAGCAAGCAGCAGACTGGCTCTGTTCTCGATGATCTTCAGAAGAGTCGCTCTGTTGCTAATCGACTCGTACAGACTCGCCGAAATCAATTCTGCCAAACAGATATTTTGGCCATGGTGGAGTTGAGTGGTGAGAGTGACCATCTTCTTGGTCACCTGTAGAGACTTGGTGCAAAACACAAAGCGTGTCAGCCATAAGGCTAGAAACGCGATATGTTCTACATCCGACACTGCGTCCGTCGACTTGTCGTGGTAGTGATTGATGAAGGTGGTGTAGGTTGGTTTTGTGGCAGAGAATCCAATCTGATCCTCTGACATTTCCTCTGGGTCGAAGTAGTCCCCAGTGGGTCGAAGGCCAGTGATGGCGGCCACGTCGAAGAGCGTGGGAGTCAGCATTCCACAGGGAAGATGGAAGGTGAAATGGGTGTAATCCCAGAAGAGTAAAGAAGCTATCAACATCTCTGGGGAATAGTTAAGACTTGTCTTCGACAGCATAACCAGGTCGAATATCCCCATGTCTTTCCAGATCGAAGCCTGGCGTTTCTTCCGACAGATCAACCACCTGAATCTCTTTTGGTTGTTGCTCTTCTGTTTGTGGATCTTCTGTTGGTTGTTCTGCTGTCTCAGCATTGGCTTCATTTGTTTCAGTATTGGCTTCATCGTTCGCCAGGTCTTTTTCTTGTGGCCTGCTGAGTTCAGCAGAATCCAATGTTTCAGAAGTCCTTGGCGCTGAGCTTTCAGTGGTGTCCTGAAAAGAAAAGAAGAAGAATCTTATAAATTCGAAAGAGACATAATCGAACGTGGGTATCGACACCTGAGTTACAAAGGGATCAAAGAGATTACCTGCAAAGGAGCTTCAGCCCCAGGGCTGGAATTGTCGCTTTCGACAGGTTTATTGAGAAGAACATTTAGTTCCTCCTCCGTTGGCTCTTCAATGATTACTGGAGGTGGCCTGGGCTTTCTCCCAGTAACCTTTATCCTGATTGTTCGAGCCTCAGGAAGAGGAACGTCCTTCTTCAGCTTTCGTCTTTTAAGAGGAGCAGGGGGAGAATCATCCTCTTCGTCACTCCCAGATTCGACCGTCAGTGCTGGCCGTTTCTTGGGTGAAGGTGCCTAAAAAACCAATTGGAGTTCGATTTAGAAGTTGCATCGAAAGTCAGAAAGTTAAAGCCAGAAGAAAATAATGAAAGTCTGGTTACCGATGCAGAAGGCTTTTTCGAAGGGCCTTCCCCCTGTTGGTTTGTTATGGTCTTCGCCGGCGCTATAGTCTTCGCCGGTGGTGGAGGTTTTGTTAAGGGGCCTCCTCCCTGTTGGCCTTCTGCAGCCTTCTTGGCCGCAGGCTTTCGAACAACTGAAAGTAGACAAAATAATTAACAAGCTACCAGTCGAAAGGGAAAGACAAAGTAATTCAGAAATATGAACTTACATTTCTTTATTTTGTCCAAGATAAGGACAAAAGACTTCTGAAGTTCTTCCACAAAGTTCTTCTCGTCGAAAAACTCCTCAGTGTAGTAACTTTTCCACCACTCCTCGAAGGATGGTGAGCAGAGAAAGTTAAGCTGATAGTCAAACAACGAAAGAACTGTTCGACCAGCATATCTGCCGATATGCTTAGTGGCAGCGTCTTCAGTGTAGTCGTTGCAGAAGTATAACATAGACTTCTCCCTGGGAAAAATTGGAGAAGGTAGTGTTTGAATAATACCAAACTGGCGAGACACCAGGTTTGGTTGATACGCGATTAGACTCAAGTGAGTCTTGGAGCTCTTGAATCGCAGGGGCATTATTCTTGGTGTGAGAAATGCCTCCCACACTGTTGTATGTTCGTCGACCTGAGGACCACTCAACGCCCTAGGATGTGGCCTTGTGAACCACTCTGGGCCAACCTTTCGTCGAGCAAACGGAGCCATGGTCGAAGAAAACTCTTTCCTTTTAGCAAACATCAAGATGAAGTTTGTAAAAGTTTGTTGAAGCTCCAGCCCATCTTCCGTTGGAGTCAACAGAGCCAATCTGGTGCCTTCGACGCGTCTATTTGCTATTTCTGGAGCCTGCTCATTTATTTGAGTCTTCTGAGGCAAGAAAGACTCGAAGGTGGCATTGAGCCACAACTGAAGCAGCCAAAAAGGTCCAGCAAGCAGCAGACTGGCTCTGTTCTCGATGATCTTCAGAAGAGTCGCTCCGTTTCTAATCGACTCGTACAGACTCGCCAAAATCAATTCTGCCAAACAGATATTTTGGCCATGGTGGAGTTGAGTGGCGAGAGTGACCATCTTCTTGGTCACCTGTAGAGACTTGGTGCAAAACACAAAGCGTGTCAGCCATAAGTCTAGAAACGCGATATGTTCTACATCCGACACTGCGTCCGTCGACTTGTCGTGGTAGTGATTGATGAAGGTGGTGTAGGTTGGTTTTGTGGCAGAGAATCCAATCTGATCCTCCGACATTTCCTCTGGGTCGAAGTAGTCCCCAGTGGGTCGAAGGCCAGTGATGGCGGCCACGTCGAAGAGCGTGGGAGTCAGCATTCCACAGGGAAGATGGAAGGTGAAATGGGTGTAATCCCAGAAGAGTAAAGAAGCTATCAACATCTCTGGGGAATAGTTAAGACCTGTCTTCGACAGCATAACCAGGTCGAATATCCCCATGTCTTTCCAGATCGAAGCCTGGCGTTTCTTCCGACAGATCAACCACCTGAATCTCTTTTGGTTGTTGCTCTTCTGTTTGTGGATCTTCTGTTGGTTGTTCTGCTGTCTCAGCATTGGCTTCATTTGTTTCAGTATTGGCTTCATCGTTCGCCAGGTCTTTTTCTTGTGGCCTGCTGAGTTCAGCAGAATCCAATGTTTCAGAAGTCCTTGGCGCTGAGCTTTCAATGGTGTCCTGAAAAGAAAAGAAGAAGAATCTTCTAAATTCGAAAGAGACATAATCGAACGTGGGTATCGACACCTGAGTTACAAAGGGATCAAAGAGATTACCTGCAAAGGAGCTTCAGCCCCAGGGCTGGAATTGTCGCTTTCGACAGGTTTATTGAGAAGAACATTTAGTTCCTCCTCCGTTGGCTCTTCAATGATTACTGGAGGTGGCCTGGGCTTTCTCCCAGCAACCTTTATCCTGATTGTTCGAGCCTCAGGAAGAGGAACGTCCTTCTTCAGCTTTCGTCTTTTAAGAGGAGCAGGGGGAGAATCATCCTCTTCGTCACTCCCAGATTCGACCGTCAGTGCTGGCCGTTTCTTGGGTGAAGGTGCCTAAAAAACCAATTGGAGTTCGATTTAGAAGTTGCATCGAAAGTCAGAAAGTTAAAGCCAGAAGAAAATAATGAAAGTCTGGTTACCGATGCAGAAGGCTTTTTCGAAGGGCCTTCCCCCTGTTGGTTTTTTGTGGTCTTCGCCGGCGCTATAGTCTTCGCCAGTGGTGGAGGTTTTGTTAAGGGGCCTCCTCCCTGTTGGCCTTCTGCAGCCTTCTTGGCCGCAGGCTTTCGAACAACTGAAAGTAGACAAAATAATTAACAGGCTACCAGTCGAAAGGGAAAGACAAAGTAATTCAGAAAGATGAACTTACATTTCTTTATTTTGTCCAAGACAAGGACAAAAGACTTCTGAAGTTCTTCCACGAAGTCCTTCTCGTCGAAAAACTCCTCAGTGTAGTAACTTTTCCACCACTCCTCGAAGGATGGTGAGCAGAGAAAGTTAAGCTGATAGTCAAACAACGAAAGAACTGTTCGACCAGCATATCTGCCGATATGCTTAGTGGCAGCGTCTTCAGTGTAGTCGTTGCAGAAGTATAACATAGACTTCTCCCTGGGAAAAATTGGAGAAGGTAGTGTTTGAATAATACCAAACTGGCGAGACACCAGGTTTGGTTGATACGCGATTAGACTCAAGTGAGTCTTGGAGCTCTTGAATCGCAGGGGCATTATTCTTGGTGTGAGAAATGCCTCCCACACTGTTGTATGTTCGTCGACCTGAGGACCACTCGACGCCCTAGGATGTGGCCTTGTGAACCACTCTGGGCCAACCTTTCGTCGAGCAAACGGAGCCATGGTCGAAGCAAACTCTTTCCTTTTAGCAAACATCAAGATGAAGTTTGTAAAAGTTTGTTGAAGCTCCAGCCCATCTTCCGTTGGAGTCAACAGAGCCAATCTGGTGCCTTCGACGCGTCTATTTGCTATTTCTGGAGCCTGCTCATTTATTTGAGTCTTCTGAGGCAAGAAAGACTCGAAGGTGGCATTGAGCCACAGCTGAAGCAGCCAAAAAGGTCCAGCAAGCAGCAGACTGGCTCTGTTCTCGATGATCTTCAGAAGAGTCGCTCCGTTGCTAATCGACTCGTACAGACTCGCCAAAATCAATTCTGCCAAACAGATATTTTGGCCATGGTGGAGTTGAGTGGCGAGAGTGACCATCTTCTTGGTCACCTGTAGAGACTTAGTGCAAAACACAAAGCGTGTCAGCCTTAAGGCTAGAAACGCGATATGTTCTACATCCGACACTGCGTCCGTCGACTTGTCGTGGTAGTGATTGATGAAGGTGGTGTAGGTTGGTTTTGTGGCAGAGAATCCAATCTGATCCTCCGACATTTCCTCTGGGTCGAAGTAGTCCCCAGTGGGTCGAAGGCCAGTGATGGCGGCCACGTCGAAGAGCGTGGGAGTCAGCATTCCACAGGGAAGATGGAAGGTGAAATGGGTGTAATCCCAGAAGAGTAAAGAAGCTATCAACATCTCTGGGGAATAGTTAAGACCTGTCTTCGACAACATAACCAGGTCGAATATCCCCATGTCTTTCCAGATCGAAGCTTGGCATTTCTCCATTTTTTCCAGCCAAGCACTATAATCAGGAGTGAGGCTAGGGCCAGACCTGAAAGCCCTAACACCTCTATTGAAGAAACGGATGTCGATTTTCTCCTTAGCAGGATCTTCATTATCCTCTGCATCTTTCTTGGAGCATCCAACCGGTTTGAGTCTCTCAAGTACCGGAAAGTAACTTTTGATCTTCATGGCTTCAGCAATGCTTGGGTATAATGGGCCAGACATGGCAAAGATTTGGTTGGAATATCCAACCGGAATCATGAGGTGGCATGAATAAGCATCACGTACAGCAATGTCCAAAGGCTCAGGGACCCTTCGTTGGCCCGTGGGAGTCACTACGGGAGCGGTGGAGAAAATCCTAGGTTTGACATTTCCAGAGGGAGTGTTGGCGCTAGGAGCGTTGGAAGAACCAGATGCCATTGTTGATACTAAGTTTGAAGATGAAGTGGAGAACAGGTGGTTTGCAAAGGTTGCAAGAGTTTGTGTGCAATAAGGGATATCTGAAAGCAAGGTAGCGTGAAAAAGTTCCACAATGGGTACTTACCGCTATTTATAGTAGTTGGGGAAATCCCCAAATTCGAGGACATTAAATGCCATTTAATGTTGCAGAAGGTAGTGGGACACGTGGCGTCTCCCTGTTGTTGTAGCCGTTCTGCAGAAATGGAAGGGTGCAGCGTGCGCCCTCGTTTTTGGGAATTGTCATGATGACAATTTGTGAAAAGACGTTTGGCACGCTGCACGCCGTACTGAAGTGACGTCTTAGGTACGGATGAAATGATGGCTTTTCCTTGGGATTGTCAGTGGTTGGTAGAAGACAAAAAAAGGTGCACAATTTAATTTGTGACTAAGAATGAAAAGACAGGTGTCGAATGGCATTTCAAAGAATGCCTTTTTCTTTCAGAGTCGAAATAAGGCATTCTTGGGGGGCAATTTGTTGGCTCCTAAATTCGACACCCTTGTTTTATTAATATCAGCCATTAAAGCTGAAGGATGTTTTCGACCAGCTGGGTCTGTCGAAATGCCCATCGAAAGGTGGCAATGTACTTAGAGGATTTCTTCCAAGGGAGAAGTTGGTTGCCTTCGACGTCGAAGGTGTTTCTCGCCGAAGATGCTTCTCGACGAAGTTGTTCGATGGTTCAGGGTGGAACGGTTTGAAATTCAAGCGTTTGGAGGGAAAACGGTTTCTAGCGGTTACCAAGTGCAACATGCAAAGATCTGGAGCGTCGAACGCTGAGAACGTGCCAAGTGGAGTCATCTCGAAGCAGTGTAACTGCCCGACGGTTACTTGGGATGTTTTAGTATAAATAGTAGTAGGTCACGCAGTTTCTCGCGTGTGTTCACAATTATATACAAAGTCACTCATATAGATTCGAGTACCCAGCGTGTGAGAAAGAATTGTTGAGAATGTATGTGTGAAACACCACTTTTATTAATCAAAGTCATTTACTTTCCAGAAACTTTACTTGCTTTCTTCTTTACTTTTCCTGTCGAAGCCCTTTATTTCAAGCCTTCATTTATTTTATCAAGCCCATTTCTTCATGCAATTTACTTAAAGCCTCTTTATTTTCTTGTCATTTAACCATTATCCAACTTAATCAAAACCTCAAAATCAACCTATGTCTTAGGATCAATCTGATCGATCCTGCGAGTAACCAAATAAGTAACCATTTGGAGGATCAGCGGTTGTTTACCAATAACCACGGTAAACAGGATCACCTCAAAGAAGTATCATGTTCCTCCCACATACAAATGGAAGAATCCTATGATGAAGACTCAGTGAAGAAGGTTCCAAAGAAGGAAAAAATGTTGCAAGATAAGCGACATCAAAAGTTGCTCCATTGAAAGATGAGAGCGATCACAAGGAAAGGCACCGTCGACTAGCAAAAAAGAGATTGTTGATGCCGGTTATAAGTACGCCGCCAGCAAAAGCTGAAGATCATAATGACAACATGGATGGTGAATTTTCTAATGACCTTGAATATAGCTTAGAAGATGGCTTGATTATTCATTGTAATGTTGTGTCGGTCCTGCCTAATGAGTATATTTTCACATCAGAAGCATTTGGGGACGAAGAAGAAGCCATGTGTGAATAATCTGCAAACCAGAAACCTCTATGCTACTACATCATGAATAATGGGGTGGTGGAATAACAACAGACAATGTTTGAGAAGCCTACACCTGATATGATGTACCGTCTCAAGCCTTTGTTTATAAGGGCTAAAGTTGATGGTTTCCCTGTGAACAAAGTGTTCATTGATGGTGGCGCTGCTATGAACTTGATGCGACAATCATTGCTGAAAAGGATTGGCAAGTTTGACACTGACCTCAAACCACATAATATGGTTTTGTTGAATTATGAAGGAAAAACAAGTCACATATTGGGTGTGATTCAAATGAATTTGTTAGTTGGCTTGACTTCAAGGCCAACATTATTTATGGTGATTGCGTCTAAAGAAAACTATAATTTGTTGCTAGGGCATGAATATATACATAGAATTGGGTCTGTACCATCAACTCTGCATCAGCGCTTATCTATATGGTGTCAAGATGGGATTGTGGAGAATACTAGGCATACCATAGTTATTTTACTGCTGATGTGAATATGGCTAATAAGAAGAATTTTGACAAAGCATTAGCTACTATACCTTTGTGGGATCCTGAAGATGCAGTGCTCACATTGCATCCTGATGCAATAAAGTTTCTAACCTTACACCCCACTCATGGTTTCTTTTGGGACCAAGAAAAATTAGATGCATATCCAACTATGAAAGGGGAGTTTTAACCTACATGATGGCTAGAGCAAACTCATGATGATGCCTAAATCGAATGCTCTGGCAAGGATTTTGGCCTATATCGCTGAAACAGGATAAATTCGGTCTTAGAGGATGGAAATATTTCAAATATGGCGCCTGAAGCCATTATGGTGGAAAAGCTTGGAGAACCAAGCCAAACAATGCTTCAAAAAGCCAGAGGCTTGACTGTATATATGAAGAAGATCCTTTGGGGTTTGAGAAAGACCCAAGAGATAATATTTTGAAGATGCAAGCACAAGATCCATTGGAGGAAGTCGACCTGGGTGATGGCACGATTAGGCGAATTACATACATCAGCACCAAGATCAACAACAAGATGAAGAATCAAGTAATCGAACTGCTTAAAGAATTTAAAGATTGCTTTGCATGGGATTACAATGAGATACCTAGTTTGAGCAGGGAGATGGTAGAAATTAGACTACCCATAAACCCAGGTAAGCGACCAGTCAAACAAATTCCAAGGAGGTTTGCACCATAAGTGTTGTCCAAAATAAAAACAAAGATCAAACAGTTGTTGAAGAGTAAATTCATCAGGATAGACAAGAGATTTTCTAGGTTTTGTGGTACACCAGAAGGGTATAGAAATCAACCAGAACAAAAACAAGGCAATTTTGAGTACAAAAGCGCCAACAGCGAAGAAAGAACTCTAATCTTTGTTTGGAAAGATAAATTTCTTGAGACGATTCGTGTCAAACATGAGCAGAAAAACCTTGGCGTTTTCTCCTTTGTTAAAATTGAGCAAAGCATTATATAAAACCAGTTGAAGATTCTGTTTATTCTCATTTTGATGTTATTAAGCATATGTTATCTAAACCTATTTTGCACAGTCAAATTGGTAAATAGGAACTAGCATTAACTGAATACTCCTTAACATATGTTCCTTTAAAAGTAGTCAAATGGAAAACCATTGCAGACTTTATAGTTGACCATTCAGTGGTCGACATCAATGAAGACTATATAGGTACTAAGTCTTGGCAATGCTATTTTGATGGTTCTAAACATAAACAAGGAACTGGGGTAGGTATTTTTATCTTATCACCAGATGGAGTTCCAACTAGATTTCATTATAAGATTAAGGGTTAATGCTCTAATAATAAGGTTGAATATGAAGCCTTAATAATTAGACTTCAAATCATGTTAGACGTGGGAATCACATACGTTGACATCAAAGGATATCCAGAGTTAGTGGTGAAACAATTGACTAAAGAATACAAATGCATTAAAGATCATTTGGTAATGTATGTTTCCAAAGCATTGTTGTTACATCAGAAATCTGATAACGTGTCAATTAGTCACGTGAAATGTATCGACAATCAAGAGACAAATGACATGGCCTAGTTAGCATATGGATATAAGATACCCAAAGAGAGAGTAGATGAATTCATTGAGGTAGAAGATAAAATGGTGTTTGAGAACACACAAATGACAAGAACTTGGTGGGCAGGGCCTGAAATGATCCATGATCTCCTGAATTATGATTCTTTTGGAAAATTTGAAGTGGTAGAAGAAGTTTTTTCCATTTATGGGTTAGCTGAGAACGACTGGAGGAAACCTATAGTCGACTACTTAAAAAATCTAGTTGGGCTAACAGAATGCAAAATTAAGTATAAGGCGTTAAGTTACAGAATAATGGGAAACAAATTGTTCAGGAAAACGCCTGAAGGAGTGTTGTTAAAATGCTTAGGGGAAAATGAAGCATATGTGGCAAAATATGAAGTACATGGTGGAGCTTGTGGTACACATCAAGAAGGACAAAAAATGAAATGGTTGTTGTGTCGAATAGGAGTATATTGTCCGACCATGTTAAAAAATTGCATTGAGTTCGTCAAAAGCTGCCAAAAATGCCAAAAACATTCTGGAATTCAACATGTGCCAGCTAGAAAATCACATTATGTCATCAAACCTTGGTTTTCTAGGGGATGGGCTTTGGATATTATATGGGAAATTAAATCTGCCTCATTGAAAGAGAATATGTATATCTGGGTGGGTATTGATTATTTTTCAAAATGGGTAGAAGTGGTCGCTTTGGTTAAAGTAGATCAAGAGGAAGTAATGACCCTTATTAAAAATCAAATCATACATAGGTTTGGAATACCAGAAACTATAACAACTAACCAAGGAATGGTGTTCATAGGGCGAAAAGTAATTGAGTTCACTACAAAAATGGGTTTCAAATTGTTAACATCAACATCTTTTTACGCCCAGGCAAATGGGCAAGTCGAAGTAGCGAATAAGGTTATTATAAGTTTGACCAAGAAACATGTTGGCTAAAAGCCAAGAAGCTGGCATACAACTCTGGGCCAAGCATTTTGGTCATGTTGAAACTCACCGAAGGAGTCGACTAACACAACACCCCTCAACTTAGTTTATGGACACGAAGCAGTGTTACCTTTGGAGATTCATCTACAATCAGTGAGAGTGTAAAGGAAATCAGATATTACTACTGAGTATTATTGGGGAATGATGTATGATACATTCGTAGATGTTGAAGGACATAGGCTAGCAGCATTAGATACTTTGTTCAGGAAGAAAGAACAAGTAGCGAGGGCCTATAACAGAAGGGTGAATGCAAAAGTGTTCATCTATGGAGATATGGTTTGGAAAGTGATATTGCATATGGATAGAAGGGATAAAGTCTTAGGAAAATGTTCGCCGAATTGGGAAGGACCATTTTGAGTGCTACAATTTTTTTCCAACAATGCCTATGAGATTGAAGAGCTTACACCACAAGGTCGAATACTACGAGTAAATGGCCAATAATTAAAAAGGTATAGGCCTATGTTGCATGAAATAGTAATAAAAAATAGTTGAAATTAATTTCCTAGTAAAAAGGCCATAAGGAGGCCTATAGTACTAATCAAACATTGCAAAAGAATATTAAAAGGGTAAGTTCAATAAGCATGGGAATTAAAATGGCACAATATTTTTAAGGTTCACATAACACTCTTGAGCATGTGCCAAATGAGTGTTGGTTAATGAAATAGATGTGTCGAGCTCATCCAGTTCATTGTCCAACATGTCAACACGCTCCAAATGAACGACCCCAACAAGAGCTTCATCATTAAGCGCCTTTTTAGCCGTGCTAAACCCAACGACTTGCAAGATTTATGCCTCACTAATTTGGTTCTCTAGTCCTTCAATTTGCTTCTTCATTATCAAAATATGTTGTTGGCATTGGGAAATGTTGGAGGCCCTAGTTTTGAAGTATGATTTCTCTTTATCAATAATTTTCTTCAATTCTTCACTAGAAACCATATAAGAGTTCACGAAGGCCAATTCAACGATACCCTAATTCTCCTTAGGAAGACGCTTCTGCTGGAGTTCTTTATTTTTGACCAGGTCGACCAAAAGTTGGTCAAGGAAGGTAGACGCTTCAGCCACCAACTTAACCACCAAAGAAGAAGTGATTTGAGCATCAACCTTCTTCAACAAATCGTTGATTTTGGCACCATCAGAAGGACACGCCTCCAAGTGGATAATCAGGTCAACATGGAAAAGCATAACTTTGAGGCGAACAAGAATTTATTCTTGAGTCCCAAGGGAAGAGTTGCTTCTTGATGCAGTAGAAGTAATGGAGCCACAATCAGTAGAACAGTTCCTAGAATTCACCAAGAATTTCAAGTACTCAAAGGGGTTGTGTTGCCTCAGAGAAGTAATTTATTGGGGCGGCATGGTGGCAGCTGTAGGAATCGGGTTAGGAGGAGTCGAACTGGTGCATAAGGTGACAGTTTCTTGGGAGTTAATTCTCTTTCTTCAGAGGGATTTTGGTCAGTAGTTGTGGTGACAATAGCAACATCAGTGTGTTCAAAACCCTTCAGGCCGCCACCTCTTAAATCCTCCCCTAGACTTTCACAGGTTGCTTTATCTTTGACCCCTTCACTAATAGGAGAATATTCAGAAGCATCTTGATTGATAGGAGAATTGAGGTCACTCTCTGAAGGTTCAGTATCAGACAAGATCACAATTGAAGTGTTTTTGGCTTAGATGACTTCAAGACAATTTTAGTCAGGCGTTTTATTGGTTTAGTTGTTGGTCGTTGAAATAATAAATGAGAACGAGAACAAAGTTATAAGAAAAAACAAAATTCCTAAGGTATAAGTATATGGGGAAAAGAAAGTACCTGATAGTCTCCCTCAGAACTAGAATTAGTACTCTCTGGTCAATTTGGTGCAGGCTGCAAGACATTATCTCTCGCCACCAATGTAGGAGGCATAATGATAACACGAAAGTGTATAGTATATTTGACTTGATTAACATAAATTATGTCACTATTTTATTTTAATTATGTTGCTTTATGTTGGTATTATGATAGTATTTTAATGTGTTTCACGAATTTAATGTTTAAAAAGATTGCTTGAGAAAAGAAGTAAAAATGAGAAGAAATGAAGTAAAAATGCATAAAATATAAAAGAAAAGAAAAAAAATCCCACGAATAACCCAAGGCCCACAAAGACAAAAAGGCGCGTGGCCCATGTGTGCAAGGTGTGACGCACGTCACACCCTCTTAACGATCGGCATGAGAAAAAGGAAAGGGTGACGACCGTCACCTACCCTTGACGGTCGGCATGCTTAATGCATGCGTTCCCCATGTCACATGCATTGGCCCTCGTCACAAGACTTTTTCAATAACTTTATTTGTAACAATTAAACCACTTCCTCCTACTTTTTCTCCGTACATGACCACACCAAGTCTTCCTATTTTCTCTCACCAAAACAAGTTATCAGAGGAGTATATATTAGAAAGCAGTTACCGCAACAAGGCTCTCTGGCTCTTCGATGAATTCCAATTTCTATTGTTTTAGTTTTTAGGCAGAAAGATTCACCATGTAAAAGTGGTAGTTTCTCACATCGAGGAACTACCACACCATTAGTTTTAGGTGTTATTTTTCTTTTATTTCCATTTTGTATCTGATTGTAAAGCGTGCCGACATTTTCTGAATTCCAGTGTTAGCATTAATTTCAGTTTCCAGTATATTTACATGTTTCATTCTATTTCTTTATTATTATTATCATTATCATTATCATTATTATTATTACTTTCATTATTATTATTATTATTATTATTATTATTATTATTATTATTATTATTATTATTATTATTATTTGTTTGTTTATTTAGATCAATCACCATGTTATTTCTTTTTTCAATAAGCATGTTTAATTCATTTTCACTTAAAAGCATGTCCGACTAAATATTCTTGAGTCCGGTGTATGAGGACCGTTGTTTCCAACGGACTAGGTAAAAAATAATAGGTGCAAATTTATGATTAGAATTCTGTTTTGGTTTTAATTTCCAAGTCTAATTTAAATAGCCTTGTCACGAGAGTGAAAGATTATTTAACACGATTTTGTCATGAGAGTGAGAAATCAATTAAGGTTAGAGCCGGCACTGCGAGAGCGTGGGGATCGAACCAGATAGTGGAAATTAGGCAACAAATCTGAATACAACGAGAGCGCTTTAGACGCGTTTAGGATATTATTGGCTTTCAAAATATATTTCTTAGTTACCAGGCGAACGAGAGAAAAATCTTGGGATTAGGAAGTATGGCTTTAGTTAAAACCGCGAGAGCGTGAGGCGGAGTCCTTAAGTCAGTATATTCTGCGAAACTAAGTTATAGTTGTAATTAGTACCCATTTTTTATAAGTCCTTCAGGAACGCGGAAACCATATTCCGGTCTCTCTTTATTATTATATTTTCTAAAGTCATTTTTAGTTTTAGTTCTTAATTTCCCCCAAAAATCCAATTATTCATTAGCCTTAGCTTTACAAAGTAGCGATAGGTTGCAGTAGGTTGACATTGGTCTTTGTGGTTCGACAGTCTTTTATATTACTTCGATATTTCTGTACACTTGCGGACGTATCAAGTTTTTGGCACCGTTACCGGGGACCAACAATCAATTGTTATTCCGTTGTTGCACCGTATAAACTAAGGCATTCTTGTCCCAATTACTATGTATCACCCAAATTTTTTCTACAACTCCCACTCCGAGTATTTCGAAGAATCACAAGAATCCCATAAATCCGACCTCAAAATACTATTGTAGAATTTTAATGCGTCACAAACTCATTCTCACCCGAATTACCTTTCCAACTACCAATCCCAACATTTTAAGGAATCACAAGAATATTATAATTCCAACCAAACTTATCCTCAACCAAATTTCCCCTACAATCACTACACCCAATATTTCGAGGAGACGCAAGAATCCTATAAATCCGACCTCGAAATATTAATGGAAAATTTTAATGAAATATCTATGATGACAGAGCGCTTTGTGGAAACACAAAATGTGACTCTAACTCACTTTGAAGAATCAGAAGAATCGCATGATTTCAACTTTGAAACATCAATGGAGGATTCCGATGCGACGCTAATTCACTCTAGGTTAGAATCTATGATGAAGCACTTTGTAGAGACACAAAATGTCCAGAACAAAGAGTTTAGCAAACAAATTATTCAAAACAATGAAACCCTTAGGCAACTGACCACTGTGGTTGAGTCGCTCGCGACTCACAACATAGCCTTAGAGACTCAAATCTCCCAGCTTGAACAAAACCCTCTAGGACCCTTCCCTGAAGAGAATATGGATGTTGTAACAACCAGTAGTGAAAAACAAATTGAAAATCCTAAAGAGAGTGATAATGAGGTTGAAGAGAGTGATGATGTGGTTGAGGAGAGTTTCGACGAGAAAAGAGTAAAGATTGAGAAAAATCCTCCAACACGAAATGGAGGTTGTAGAAGAGGTAGAGAAGGAAGCACCTATTGTTGTTCCTCATGCTTATACCCCACCGATTCCTTTCCCGAAAAGTTTTATGGAAGCTCAGATAGACTCCCAATCTAAAACATATATGGAGGTATTGGAAAATATCCACACCAATGCACCCTTGTTTGAAGTCTTGCATAAAAAGAGAAATTATAGGACCGTGAAACTAGGGATATTATTAGCGTTAAGAGGGTAACGTTAACCTTTGAGGTGGCAGATGAAATCACTAAGTCCAAACTGGAAAATATGATACTTAGGATAGATCCAGAACCACCACCACAAGTTCAATAGAATGAACCACCCCACAGAAGAAAGAAAAGAAAAGGTGAGGGATATGTGAGATGGCTTGATAAGTGGCCCTGGAAAATGACGATTACTAAAATTTCAACCGAGGATTAATTCTCGAGAGAACAACCACAAGTGCTTGCACTCCTGAGCCGTCGAGCTATCAACGTTAAACAAAGGGTTGCGTGGGAGGCAACCCACGAGATTTTAATTTAATGTTTTGTTTTTATTGTCTGAATTTGCAGAAAATAAAGATATGGATTGCTCCTCACATCTCGGCCATCTTTAGGTGAAAAATTTATAGATGATCATCTCGAAGATGAGCCAGTGCCCACACACATTCCTACAAATGTCACTACTGGTAGTGACACTATTGATGAGTATGATAGAAGAAGGTACTTCCTCAGGATGCATAGCGGATTTGGTCGTGATAGTGCATCAATAGCATTCATACAGGTTATGTCGTTCCTATTTCCACCTTTTATAAAAACATTGAGGATAATGTTTGGTTTAAGTGTGGGGGAGGAACTCTACCGCTTTCCATTTATCTCTTTTTAGTTCAATTGATCATTTTCTAAGTTTATTTCATGTTTTTAGAATTTTACTTGTTTTCGGTATTTGGTCGAGTCATAACATGTGTTGTCAAGTCTGTATGCCTGTTTTCAGTTGTTATCGAATTTCCCCGTATTTTTAAAATTTTAGCCTCCAACAAAAATTTTCTTTTTGATTCATGGCACCACACTCTGAAAGTTTATAGGCTGTCTAGGCTTTGTTATAGAGACTTGGGAAAGTTTCGATAAAATCGATATCGTTATGACACCCTAAACCCATCATTATGTGATATCAATCTGGGTACCCATTATGTCAAGACCTTAGGCTCAAGTTTTCAACATCATCTTAAACATCATCTTAAACAAACTACGTAGGGAGTCGATGAATATAAGTGAATGATTCTGTTTTTAATAAATAAATGATTTAATTGAAAATAACCTTCTAAGTTAGGTGACCCTCACCGGTCATTTAGCCCAACGGTTGTTAAGCCTGTAAGGATTTAATAATAAGCACCCATTGTTGGTTGGTCCAGAGGTCACTGATACTAGACTTGGTAGGGCGAGCTACGGTCCGATCCCCCGCAACTGTAGTTGGGAAAAATTGGTTACACCGCTTAAATACCAGAACCCCGTGCTAAAGAAAAGAAAAGGATCATAGCCGCTAACCAATTTCCCCTACTATATGTGTGTTTAGATAACAGGCTTTATGTGATTGCGCTTGAATGAAAACATTAAAAGAAAAATGAGAGATATAGGTTAAGTTATAATGGCATGATTCAAGTTGGTTTGCATAAAGAGAGAGTCTTTTAACATAGTGTCATTACGATATCCTTGGTATTGAATACTTAGTACCTATAAATAAAACATTAGCCTAGAAATCATGTATGAGTGTGTGTCGTGCTCTTGATCGAAATCACACTTAATCATTTCTTTTACCGTGTTAGTTGATTGCTTGAGGACAAGCAATAGTTTAAGTGTGGGGGAGTTTGATAACACGAAAATGTATAGTATATTTGGCTTGATTAACATAAATTATGTCTCTATTTTATTTTAATTATGTTGCTTTATGTTGGTATTATGATAGTATTTTAACGTGTTTCAGTAATTTAATGTTTACAAAGCTTGCTTGAGAAAAGGAGTAAAAATGAGAAGAAATAAAGTAAAAATGCATAAAATATAAAACAAAAGAAAAAAACGTCCACGGAGAACCCAAGGCCCACAAAGACAAAAAGGCACGTGGCCCATGTGTGCAAGGTATGATGCACATCCCACCCTCTTGACGATCGGCAGGAGCAAAAGAAAAGGGTGACGGTTGTCACCTACCCCTGACGGTCGGCATGCTTAATGCATGCGTTCCCCACGTCACATGCATTGCCCCTCGACACGAGACTTTTTCAATAACTTCATTTGTAACAATTAAACCAATTCCTCCTACTTTTTCTCTGCACATGACCACACCAAGTCTTCCTATTTTCTCTCACCAAAAAAAGTTATCAGAGGAGTATATATTGGAAAGCAGTTACCGCAACAAGGCTCTCTAGCTCTTCGATGAATTCCAATTTCTATTATTTTAGTTTTTAGGAAGAAAGATTCACCATGTAAAAGTGGTAGTTTCTCACATCGAGGAACTACCACACCATTAGTTTTAGGTGTTGTTTTTCTTTTATTTCTATTTTGTATCTGATTGTCAAGCGTGCCGGCATTTTCTGAATTCCAGTGTTAGCATTAATTTCAGTTTCCAGTATATTTACAGGTTTCATTCTATTTCTTTATTATTATTATTATCATTATCATTATCATTATTATTATTACTTTCATTATCATTTTTATTATTACTACTACTACTACTATTATTATTATTATTATTATTTATTTTTTTAGATCAATCACCATGTTATTTATTTTTGCAAAAATCATGTTTAATTCATTTTCACTTAAAAGCATGTCCGACTAAATATTCTTGAGTCCGGTGTATGAGGATCGTTGTTGCCAATGGACTCAATAGAAAATAATAGGTGCGAATTTATGATTAGAATTCTGTTTTGGTTTTAATTTCCAAGTCTAATTTAAATAGCCTTGTCACAAGAGTTAAAGATTATTTAACACGATTTTGTCACGAGAGTGAGAAATCAATTAAGGTTAGAGTCGACACTGCGAGAGCGTGGGGATCGAACCAGATAGTGGAAATTAGGCAACAAATCTAAATACAACGAGAGCGCTTTAGATGCGTTTATGATATTATTGGCTTTCAAAATATATTTTTTAGTTACCAGGCGAGCGAGAGCAAAATGTTAGGATTAGGAAGTATGGATTTAGTTAAAATCGCGAGAGCGTGACGCGGAGTCCTTAAGTCAGTATATTCTACGAAACTAAGTTATAGTTGTAATTAGTACCCGTTTTCTATAAGTCCTTCAGGAATGCAAAAACCATATTCCGGTCTTTCTGTATTATTATATTTTCTAAAGTCATTTTTAGTTTTAGTTCTTAATTTCCCCCAAAAATCCAATTATTCATTAGCCTTAGCTTTACAAAGTAGCGATAGATTGAAGTAGGTTAACATTGGTCTCTGTGGTTCGACAATCTTTTATATTACTTCGATATTTTCGTGCACTTGAGGACGCATCACATAACAACAAAAGCGGTCTTCTTTGAGGCAGCCTCAGAGCGATTCAACCTAGATTTTTTAGATTTTTTGGGAACAACATGCGAAGGCGCGTCGACAGCTTGTTTCTCCTGACCAGTAGAGCATTTCTGTTTTTTGGAAATGGCTCAAGAGGGATGACAACCTTAGCTTCAGGGAGCTACGAGTGAGTTAACATAATCATTGCGTCAGAAAAGGAATGCGATCAGTAAATAAGCCATAAGGCCTAGAAATTACCTGAGAAGAAGTTTTAAGAACTTCGTTAGTGGAAGGAGAAACAATTGCACCACTGACAGCTTCCCTGGCACGTTTCTTATGTTCGACTGCTAAATGAAGCAATAACATAAGGCAAAGCATTAAAAGTCAAAACATAAAGAAGCGAGCAGGCGGACAAAAAGGCGAATGACTGTCAAAGTAGTAAGCCATACTTTTCCTAAACTTTTGCTGCATAGCTTCAAAAGCATGGTTCATTCAAGCCTTGAAAGACTTGAGAGTACCATTACTTTGCACAAAGTGCATAGTCCACCAATCATAGAAATACTTAGTGGTATAGAAGAGGGGTTCAAAGGCGACATGAGTCATAGTAGGGAGATCAACAGCAAAATGTTGGAGACGTTAAGCACATTCATCCTCACTATAGCTAGTGGACAGGGACACATCTAATCAGAGGGTTTATAAAAATTACTGGGTAGAGGTTGGCACAAACCAAACTATCTAGCCACCAAATTAGGCTGATAACACAAAAGTGTTATGCCATCATTAGCTTCCACCATGGATGCAATAAGCTTAGGGGTCAAGAAAGCTTGCCAGATGACTTTGAATTTAGGGAGTTGCGTAGGATCGACGGGAGGAAATGGTCGAGTGAATCACTTAGGACCATGTTGTCTTGAAGCAAAGGGGGCCATACTTGGCTGAAAAGAAGTGCACCTAAAGAAAAATTTCAAGTATTTTTAGAGTGACTCCTCTCGAGTCATTTCATTTTTGGAAGGTTTCATTGCAGCAAGACAAATACTTTTGTTGGCACGCTGAACGAATGCAGTTTCTTGTGCTTCAGAAAGTTGCAGATTGAGTTGGCTCATAGAAGTGGCGTTTAACCATAATTGAAGCAGCCAAAAAGTTCCAGCAAGCAAATAGATGGCAGTAAGAGAGAGTGAGGTCATATGGTTGACCCCCATGCTAAGTGATTCATAGAGTGACCCCAACACGAGTTCACTCAGGCATATGTCTCGACCTAGATGAAGGTGGTGAGCTAATGCAATAAACCATTTAGCTACCTTCAAATATCAACTGCAAAAGACATACTTAGAAAGCCACAAAGCCAAGAAAGCAATGTGCTCTTCTTCAGACACAATGTCGACGTATTTAGCATGAAAGTACTCCATGTATTTGGTAAAGCCAACATTTTCCTTTTCAAAAGCGATGACATTTTTGTCAGCTTCAGTAGGAAGAAAAGCTTCTCCTGTGGGACGAAGGTCAGTAATGGCCGCAATATCAAATAAGGTAGAGGTAAGCATACCAGTTGTAAAATTGAAGGTGTTTGTGGAGCCTTCTGTTCACCGTGTTTTCTAGTAAACAACCGTTGATCTTCCAAAAAGGGTAACTTTTTGGTCACTAGCAGGATCGATCAGTTTGATCCTAGGACATATGCTAATTTTTGATGTTGTTTGGACATAAAAGTTAATGTGAGTGAAGAACGCACGTTCGACTCGGAAAGGGATGAGTTTGAGTGCAGAAAGTAAATAGAACAAAGGGGTTGAGGAGAGTTTAGGTGCAGGAATCTGGGTAAAAGTGCGGATAAAGTGCAAACAAGATAAAAAGGCAAGAAATGTAAAGAGAGAAATAAAAGACTTTGATTGTAAAATGTGGTGTTTCAAACGTACATTTTTCAGTATTCTTTCTCACGCAGCGGGTATTTGAATAGTATTAAATAATTTGTACGATCAGTTGAACACACGGAAATCTACATACACTTCATATATTTATACTAAAACTAGGTAACTGTCGAGGAGTTGCCTTGCTTTAGGATGAAGACAAGTGTCTTCTGCATGCACTTCGACCCCTCTCTTCATGCCACGTTGCTTTTCTCAACTGCCAAACGAATTGCTTTTCCCTCCTTTCTTCAAATTCAAAATCTCCTGGTGCAGATACGAAGTTTCCTTCTGGTCGAAGACCTTGGAGTACTTTCAGTCGAAGGGATTGAGAACCTTATGGTCGAAGACTCATTTTAAATTAGAATTTCTCTAAGTATTTTTCTACTTTGCCGAAGCCTTTCCAACTTAGATTTGTTCAATCTATTTTTGGCCCATAAGACCAACTTGTTGTAGGTGTCGAATTTAGGAGCTAACACCTTCCCATAAATAAAGTGCAGAAATCAGCATGTAATTGCAACAATTAGGGTCAACCCTAAAAATCTATTAAATAAAAAATTCCTTGAGCTTTCCAAACATCACCTTTAATTGTCTAAACTTTGTTCAACCATGCAATGTAATCTTGGTTGACTGCAGGAGCAGAACGGAAAACCTTAGAGGTTCGATAAATATGCGAAAATTATATGGGGAAATCTCTGTTAATGGGAGGTTTTGTGGCCTTATGAGTGAGAAAATAGCCTTCCGGTTGTTTAGGTGCCCTGATTTCATCAGGGATAGGTCCTAAAAGAGTGTATGCGATTTTCTTACAAATAAAAGGGAGCAACACTTGAGAGCGAAAAGTTAGAAGGTTTCGTGATGACGTTGGTTACAAAATCAAATTATTTTGGATATCAATGAAGAAATCATCCATTTAAGAGAATAGTTTAATTTTATGAAGTGTTTGAATGTGTTCAGTGAGTTGGATTGAAGTGGCCATGAGGATGATTGAAAGTTTTTATGGAAAAAAGAAAACAGAAACAAGAAGTTATCTTTAAGAGTGAAACAAAGAGTTTGAGAATACAGAGAGAGCGTAAAGAGGAAATTGAAGGTATGATAAGGGTATTTATACCATCAAGGAAACCAAACGCTTGGGAAGAAAGTGGGGAAGATGTGGCTACATGACCAGAACGTGTCAGGCAGGTGGCGATTGATTGAAGAAGTTGTTAAGTTGGGGGCTACATTTATCCTAGGAAGTTAAAGCTAAAAAGTAGGGCATTGACCGTTTGTTTGCAGACGTGACATTTGAGAGGAAAGTCATGATTACGATGACGTGAATTCGTACTAAGTAAGAAAGACTAAAATGTCAATTTCTACTTTTTTTAGTCGAAAAGGACATTTGGGGGGCAATTTGTTGGCTGATATTTTTGACAAGGACAAAAATACAACCAAAAGAAAAGGATAAAAAAGGTTCTTTGGAAAAAAGACGATTTATATGATTCGACTACTGATGTTGTCGACCTAGGACTCAGGGAGATTCTGTAAGTATTCGACTACTGATGCAGTCGACCTAGAGAGATTCTACAAGTAAATGATTGGGTCTGAAAACAGAAGCAGTCATCCAGGAAATACCTCATAAGTCATTGGGCCAAGAAACATCAAAAGGCCCAAAATATATATCAAGCAAGCGAAGCTTTTTGAAGGGAAACATGGAGAATGTGAGTTCAAGAGTACGAATGGAGAACGTGGGATCATGGAGAAGAGTTACAAGATACACGTGGCGTACAAAGAAGCGAAGTCCGCTAGAGAGTAGTTATTTTTGTGTATTATAAATAAATCACTTAGTGCATAGTGTTAGAGGTTCAAACTTACACATTCCTATAGGCTAGCCAGTCAGAGTACCTAAACGAACGAGCGAAATGAGTCAAGCTAGGACATTGTATGTTTGAATAAACTTATTTTCAACTATTTTGATGTTATTTCATTTATGTTTACAGTTTAAAACACTTTTTGTTTTATTTTATGAGTCTCGTTTTATTGCTTATCAACTCATTTGGCACCACTCAAATGAATCCTTTTGAACACACTTTGTGAAAACACATGAAAACTGAAGCACTGTACTGAGATTCCATGATCGATCTCGGTAGTAAACTTTTTTTAAGAGACCAGTGTTGTTTACCAAATTCAGAGGTAAATAATATTTCTCTTTTGTTGGGTTTGTTTGCATATTTACTTTGAACATATGTATATGTATTGATCATGGTGTTGTATAAAGCTTGATTTACAAATTAATGTTGATGTCTTCTTTATCTTTTTGCTTTATTTTGGATTTGGGTTGTTATAGACATATACCTCACAAATCTTGATTAGGGATGGATATCTATTAGTTTCTAGATTCTAGAGATAGATTTAGAGCTAATAATCACTATGGGTATCAGAGCTTAATGCCTTCGTGTTGTGCTGAGAGATTGCTAATGCGAGTAATACAGTTGTCTTCAACTTTGCTTTAGATATAACCTCTATTGTGGTGTATCTCGAGAGATAATTGATTATTTTGATGAGTATTGTAGGTTGAGTGTAACTGATCGATAAGTTTAAGTTTGTGAGAAGTAGTGTAACTGATCGATCTTGGTAGTAAACTTTTTTTAAGAGACCAGTGTTGTTTAGCAATTTCAGAGGTAAATAATATTTCTCTTTTGTTGGGTTTATTTGTATATTTAATCTGAACGTATGTATATGTATTGATCATGGTGTTGTATAAATCCTGCTTTACAAATCAATATTGATGTCTTCTTTATCTTTTTTCTTTATTTTGGATTTGGGTTGTTATTGACATATACCTCACAAATCTTGATTAGGGATGGATATCTATTAGTTTCTAGATTCTAGAGATAGATTTAGAGCTAATAATCACTATGGGTATCAGAGCTTAATGCCTTCGTGTTGCGCTGAGATATTGCTGATGCGAGTAATACGGTTGTCTTAAACTTTGCTTTAGACATAACCTCTATTGTGGTGTATCTCGAGAGATAATTGATTATTTTGACGAATATTGTAGGTTGAGTGTAACTGATCGATAGGTTTAAGTTTGTGAGGAGTAGTGTAATTTCAAGCCTGATAAGTTTCTCCTATCTGAAGAATGTATTTATTTTATGTTGATACTTTTTACCTTTTATACCTCCAACCTATTCAACCCAAACTCATAAATGCAAGAAATTGTCGAATGACAATTCAGTAACACTAATACCTTTGAAGACGATATGATATAACCTATAAAAACACTTACTTTTTCTTTCCACTTTACTGCTTCAACAAAATGGCACCGTTGTCGGGGATTGGTGTTTTTATTATTTCACATCGCATTAGTTTCTTTGTTTTTGAGTTTTGCACATAATGTTTATATTGTCTATAAGGTGTAAATATAAACTTGTTTATATTGATACTTGTTTATGATCACCATATTTGTGAATTTTTACATGTTTTCGGTACTTGTGAATATCATGTATATGTTTGTTTCTCTTCATGTTTGCTAAGTGTTTGGTTAGGTTTCACCGTCGGTGAGCGCTAATCATGTATAGAGGAAACTTGGATAAGTGTGTATAAATAATAGGCGTCGAGCTTACAATGTAAAATAATCATGTTTTATTGCTTTTAGTTTCGCTATTGTTTTTATCGTATTACTATAGGTAGTGTTGTACCCCAAAATTTACCCTCCCATATTCTTCAAGTTTGGCAAGAATCATCTTCAAACGGTTCAAGACTTCTCAAAGATTGCACAGTCAAACATCCTCCTAAGCCAGTCAAAATTAGGGTTTTGGTTCCTTCAATGAATTTGAGGCTTTCAGTGGTCCAATCAAGTCCCATGGGCCTATATACATTGCCAAGCATCTACATGTCAAGTCTCAAGATTCACAGAGGCAAATTGCACAGTCAAAAAGCCCATTTGTTTCACAATCAACTGTAGGGGCAAAATGGTCATTTTACAGTCAAAAGTCAAATTTTTTGGTCAACATCTTATTTTGAGCTCACAATCATCATTTGATCAAATCTTGATCATGATTCCACAAGCATGGCTCAAAAATCATCAAGATGCAAAAAGTTTCTATTTTTGGATAGTAGAAAAGTCAACTGTAACTTGACCAAAGCATAACTTTTTCATGGTTCATCAGAAAAATCCCATCCAATGCTAATTTTGAAGGGTATGACATTTCCTACAACTCATCTTCACATTCCAAGTCCAAGAAATGCTCTCACAAAAAGTTATCAATTTCTACATTATAGGTCAATTTCAAAAGTCAACAAAAATGCACTTTAAGTCAAAGACCATAACTTGAGATTGATAAATCCAAATGACACGGGACCAAAGGCATTGGTTAGAGGACTTCAAGGCCTTTCCAAAATGTCTAAGAACATGTTCATAGGATCAAAATTGAGCAAGATATGCATTGGAGAAGTTGGGAAATATTTGGGAATTTGCAAAAGTCAACTTTGCCCAAAACACATCATTTTTGCTAATGGGCCTCAAATTTCTTCTTGAAACTTTGTCCAAGGCCTATGCACGACCCATTGAGATTAAATTGAATTATTTTCTTATTTTTATTAATTATTTGGATTTTTAATTGATTATTAATTCATTTAATTCATTTAATTGTAGGAAAATATCAAGATAGGGTTTTGCAATCTTTTCATGAAGCAAATATGACCTACATGTGCTGGAGATTTCGTGTACACATCAAGGGGACAAGGATCTCTCAATTTGGCAAGGTTTTTCAATCAAAAATATGCAAAAAGATTTGATTGAAAATCAAATATTGAAAACATGAATTCCATGGATCTTTGGGCCAAGACTTGACCTAATTCCCTTCTATTACATATGCATAACCTAAACCTAATCAGGCACACGTGAAAAAGCTGCTACAAAAGCCATAACCAATTCCAAAAAATTCAAAGAAAACTAAAAACTGTTTTTCATATTTCAGACCAATTCAAAGCCTTAGAGCGATTCAAACATATTGCTGGAGGTTTCAGGGTTGATTTGTAATCAAAACCATGTGCTAGAACTCAAGAAACGCGCAAGAACAGGCTCACGGTTTACCACTTTTTCCCAAAATCATAATCATTGATTCATGCATATTTAACCTCTTTTTGTGATTGTTTTGTGTTCATAGGATTCATACGAAGCTTTTGGTGTGGTTCAATTGGATTAAAATGCCCTGAATCACGAATCACCATTGACAAATATTAGGGTTTTTCAGTTTCAAAATTGGGGCTTTCCCATACAAGAAAAATTAAGCCTCATGATGCCCATGGTTGAACTCAGGAGATCAAGACGAATTGAACCCAACCCTCGCGAACAATTTATATTGCACACACGCCTATTCGTTATTTTACATTGATGCAGGTTGTGGGGGTTAAAAACCCCCGCTATCTCTTTATTTTTTTTCAGGACAATTGAAGAAGATGAAGACGTGTTAAGATACCATAGGAACATTCAAACAAAAAGGCGCGCGTGTTGCTTTTGTCCAGCATATTGTTTATTCTTAATATTATATTTATTGATCACTATAATAACAAAGGCATTCAGCTAGCGTAGTGGAGGATGAGTTGTCTGGTGACCATTGGGACCTGGGTTCGATTCCCAGGTACCCCAAATATTATTTCTATTTTTTCTTAACATGGTTATGTGCAGGCTATCCCAAACGTCCCACCATACGTCTCCTCCTGATGCACGCCATGTGTCCACAATCACAGATCCAGTGGTCATGAGATGATTCTCACCATGCACTCAGTCAACCAACAGGCACTTGATCCAGAAAGTCAACGAAGGCTTGATGTTGATGGGCCTTGGAATTACTAACAAAACCTCCTAAGGGCCCAGCACCCCCCTGGTTTACTATTCTTTTTCTTATTTTCTTTTCCTTTTTATTTCTTTTAATAATAATAATAATTAATATTATTATTAACTAACAAATTATTTTTATAATAAATTCAGATAATCAAAAGATGTAAATATTTTTTTATTACTCATTATTTTTACTATTAATTATTATTTTTGTAAATAAATGTAAATTAATTGATTTAGTTAAATTAGGTTAACTTTAATCTTTTTTTTATAATAATTAAAATAAACTTAGAATTAGGGTTCTCTTGACTTTTAATTTCTTTTTATTTTTATTTTCATTAAGACTTAAAAAAAACATAAAAAACTCTTTTTTATTTTAATTAATTAATTAATTAGTGAATTAGGTTTAATTTTAATTAATTGCAAAAAAGGACACAATTACTTTCTTTTCTCAAAAAGGGTCAAAACCCTAAGACGTTCCCGATTTAATTTCTTTCGCGCTTTAATTCCTTTTGATTATATTGATGTAACTGTTTCTGAGGATGTAATAGTTAATTAGGTCTTTTACCGCTTTCTTTACTTTTCTCGCATTTATTTTCCAAACGGGTTTTGTTTTTGGCGATGTATATACCCGCGCCTTGTAATAGCGTAGATTTACCTTTCCGCACTTTATTTCCCGTAAACTATTAAACTGTTAATTATGCATGACAAGACTTGTATGAAAAATAAAATCAATCTGTAACTCACAAATAACATGTTCAAGATAATCTTAACTGAATTTGACACACGTGCAGATGCCACTCTTAGGGTACGCCTCACTTGGTTGCCTCGAGGTGGTCGTCAAGTATAGGGTGTTTTAGAGGTCGCCCTCCTGTCTAAAGATCCAGTTTCCTCGAAACGGTTGCCTCGGATAAAAAAGGATCTAGGACATTAGGGTTACTGCTAAGGCGTCCTACTATTGCTTTGGCGACCACACATGTCCCTAATAATCGAATTGACCCGAATAACTCCAACGACGGTGCTACCTACTTCTCAATAGTGGGATAGTACTGTCTAAAGGACTCTTACACAACTTAATTCCTTAGAGTAGGTAGATTTCTCCTGGGTACTTGCTCTGTCAAAAACAAAAACAACTTTTCGCACCTACACTTTCAAAAAGTTTTCAAACAAATACTTCATACACTCTTGAGGACTGATACAAGAGTTACCTAGAAGTTTTTTCAAACTAAACTTTTTCAAAACCCACAAACACTTGAAAAGCAAACAATTTTTGAAAACATAGTGAGCAAGTACCTAAGAGCCCGTGGATAACCACAGATAGAAAGGGTGTTAACACCTTCCCTTTCTATAAATCTACCTCCCGAACCGAGAAACATTCTCGAAAAGGAATTTTGCTGTGATTTTGTCCTTTCCTTGTTGGAGAACATAAAAGACGGTGGCGACTCTTGCTTACCGTGACATTTTGTGAACCAGCTTTAAAACAGTCAGTTCTATTTCCACCGATCACAGAACTGGCGACTCTGCTGGGGAGTTCTAATAAGTGAGGTGTACCTTAGGATTAGATCATTCTATGTTTTCAATTGCATGCTTTGTTTGATTTATATTTGTGGGCTTGCATCGGAGTTTCATAGATCCTAACTCGGATCTGGGGAATACCCTTTAGGTAGCATAAGCTGTGAGGGACCTGTCAGGTGTAGACCGACACGGGTGAAGCAGTGGCTACGTTGGTGTGACACCTTGGTCTGTACCGATATCCCTTGTGTTGCAACGAGGAGAATATGGGTCTTCTGAGGATTCATTAAGCACCAACCGACCTTAGAACCCTAAATTGACCCAACTTGGCCATAGAACAGTAGCAGTATGCTACACTCATTGAGGCTAAACTCTCGCGATGGTTCTGGCCGCAAGAAAAGATTGCGACGCTGGAGTTATGACCGATTGAGGGTAGTCAGTGATATTGAGATCCCCAAGAACCCGATTACTTTTTTCTAGGACAGGTCTTAACCAACGAAACTGAAAGAGGGTAGTACCTAAACTTCATGTTGGCCTAAACTCTAAGGGCTCTCTATGTGACTTGTGTGCCTTCAAACTTGAATTACTTGCACACTTCTTGCTATCTAACACATGAGTTCCTTGCAGGTTTTGTTTACAGTCCTTAATCTGGGCTTATAACAGGGTTTACTTACATCACTCCACTCATAGCATAACATCATAACATCATACCATCATACCATTGCATACATCCTGCATAAGGACTAACCCATTTTAAGGATCTCAAGGGTTTGTGATGCAGGTCACGATGAACCAACTGTCTAGCAAGGGGCAAAGGGGATTTATTTTCCTCTAGCCAAGATTGTTCGAAGATCAAAACATGATGACTTGAGTCAGGGGCTATGACCCACTCGATATGGTGAGCCTTGACTCTTGAAGAAGGACTCTCAACAACAGGAAGTTCCTTCAATCAAGCTACGAAATTCAAATTCTAACAATTTTCTCTGTTTACCCCGCGAGATCCTTGAAAACATTGCATGCATACATACACATCATTGTATAACAGGTACCCTTGTTACAGGTCACTTACCCCCTTTGCTGTTTATTTCAGCAATGGCTTTCCATCCAGACAACCAGGATCTCCGTACTCAAGAGACTCAGTTTAAGGAAATCTTCCTAAGCCTATCCAAGGGGCAGGAAGAATTGAGAACGCTCCTCATGGGGAATTTGGTCAAGAACAGTCCAGAAGACAGTAAGGATGAACGGCTGAAACATCTACAAGCTGAGGTGGATACAATGAGAACCCAGATGCTGGGGCAGATGACTCTCATTCAAGACTTAGCTCAAAGATAAGAAGAGCTCAGGGTTCTCGTCAACCAACTGCTTCGGGATAACCAACTGGGGCAAACATCTAAGGTTGAAGAGCCAGTCATCATTAAATTCCCTTTGAGACAAGAAGACAAGGGAAAAGCTCCTCAACTTGCTTCAGGGTCACAAATTCAGCATCAACCTCACCAGCTTCAGCAAGACAGTATGAAGCAAGTAGTCAGGGTTGGAGACCAAACCGGTAATCAGCCTCCAAGAAGTCAAAGGTTTGGTTCAATGAATAGACCTCTCCTAGCTGCTACTACTTCACAGGTCCAACAACAACCTCGCCAAGAACAACAGGTTGATCAGAGCAAGCCAGACAAGCCTAGGAGGCAATTCACCCAGCTTAACATGTCACTGTTTCAAGCCTTACAACGCCTGTTGAGACTGAATCTGATCACATTAAGGGACCCTCCTAAGAATCCCAACACTTCCTCTTCCCGGTATAACCCGAGTGCGAGATGTGCCTACCATTCTGACAGTCCTGGACACGACACCAACGACTGTTGGACTCTGCAGAACAAGATCCAGGACCTGATTGATGAAGGAGCAGTGGAATTCACCCCAGATGGTCAGGTTGAGTTCTTCTACTATCCCTAGACGAGAAGACCTTTTGTTCATTGGAAGTTTCAAGTTGTATTTTTCTTTGCTTGTTCAAACATTTGTTCATGTCAAACTCTTTATTACTTTATCAATGCATCACATATGTCTGTTTTGAATCAATATATTCGCATTCGCTAAATTCAAACTGCTTTCATTTTTTTGTGATGTTCAAACTCCCAATTAATAATTCTAAGCCTTTTGAGGGAGGATGACAAAAACGATACCACGATCTCTATAGTATGCTTTTGAACAGACCTCGCTGATGAGGTACAAGCATTGTTTCAATTCCTAAACACTGGAGTTATAAGGAAGATATCCCTCGTCAACCCCTTCGAGCCAAAGAAGTAGGATTTTTTTTTCTTTTCACAAAAAAATTAAAACCCTTAATCATAACCTGGGGCAGGGTAGTCTTCTCAGTTGATCCAAGTGCACAATGAATGACATCAAAGGAGCCCTTACAAAACGAAAGACAGTGATGGTTCTGAATAATCATAAAGACATGAAGTCATTACCCCAAAAATAAAAGCCCATTAAGTCAAAACCTATGAAGGAGACTTGCAAAACTGGGGCATCCCGCTGACTGTAAATACAAAAAGAAACAGTTCAGGCAAAAAATAGGGATAACGAAATCAAAAAGAAAGTGGTCTTACAGACCCTCAACCAAAAAATAAATGACTGCCTATTCAAAATAAATTGTCAATATCCGAACCATCACCGGAATATCAGAGCAAAGACTCAAACAAGGTCTATCGCACGATCAACTGGGTTTAGGATCGAAGAACATCACGAACAGCGGGTGGGTACAAATAAAATTTGAGCCTTTATCCTTTGTTTCTTAAATCGTGAACCGGGCCACATTATAACCCTTAAAAAGTCCTAGCTGAAGCATGGGTTAGTTCGAAAGCATATTGTTACCAAAGGTATCCTGACTCCTTAAGGCTTGCGGTAAAATAACGAGTTAACATCGCATTTTACAAAATTCATTGGTTTTACTGAAAAATGCATTTCCAAAAACGCCAAGACAGACATAAGCTTTGCATTTTTAAAATAACATTGTTTGCATATGACTTTTTGTTCGAACAACAGAGAAATTTGCACGAAGAATATCTAGTGAACAAAAACACTTCCAATCAATGGGCAGGCGTGATCATAGTCCATCATCTGGGCCAGTTAAGTCAAGATTCAGAGAATCTCTCAAAATGCCAAATAACCAAGGGCAAACCTCCATCTGAGTCACTTGGGGAATTGGACGTGAATTCCAGCAATGAGTCTTGCAGGATCAGACATCTTCTGGTGGTATGACAACTCCACACTACTGATAGTGACAACTCCTTGCATTCTGAGAGCATGGACATAGTCGGGAAAAAAAATACTGCGCATAATCAAAGACCCGCTAGGTTGACACACCTAGGCAAAAATAAGGGCGTCCCGGCGAACCAAAAGGGTTCGGGCAAAAATAAGGGATGAAAATGAAAATTTTGTACACCCGGCAAGTCGAAAACCTGAAAAGGCGGCTTGGGCAAAAAAGGGTATCCCGATGGACTGAAAACCCGAAAGGGCGGTCCAAGAAAAATTTAGGGATCAAAGCGTACGACTATGTCCCGTCATCTCGTCGCTTGCCTACCAGAAGAAGATTTGTCAATCGGCAGTCATCAAACACCTCCACAGGTACCTTCTCCCATAGAAGCTGGGGCAATAATGAATCGTCTAAGCAATCTAGTTGCTCTGTCCACCAAGGTACCAAGGTAGGTTCGGCTGAAGAATGTGACCAGGATACCTTCACTCCCCGCAGAGCAAGACAAGAGTCAGCCATACTCTCCCCGAGCAGAATGGGTCTACCGTCAGCCCTAAAAAGGCACGGTATTCCCTAGCAAGTCAGCGATACTCTCCCCAAGCAGAGTTAGGCTACTGACAACCCTAAGGAAGTTGGGTATCCCCAGAAGATCTCAACATTCCCCAGCGGAGTACAGATGTTCCTAAGCAAGTATCCCCGACAGTCTTAATATTCCTCGACGGAAATATAAGTGTTCCCCAGCGGAATCCAGACACCCCAGTGGAGCTATGCCCCAGTACAGTCCAAAGATTCCCCAGTAGATTCTGGAAGCTTATCCCCAGTAGATTCTGGAAGCTTATCCCCAGTAGAGTCTGGAAGCTGGTCCCCTGAAGAGTACATGCATCTCTCCCCGACCATATTCAGAAGGTTATTCTCCACCAGATCCTATAACTGGGTTATCCTCAGCTAATTACAAACGGAAAGATCGTCCTCGGCGAAGTTCTTCCTACCCCCAGTGGAGTTCATCAAATCCCCCAATATAACTTATCAACGGTATCCCCAGCGGAGTTATCATCAAAATCTCAGCGAAGCATCTCTTCCCCACAGAGTATTTCTCCGTAGAGTAATCTCTCCAACAAGTTTATTCCCCAACGGAGTCATCTTCTCCTACCGGTATTCTTGCAATTATCCTCCCCAGCAGAAACGAAGAACTCTACTCTTCAACGTCAGCCCAGGATTTAACAAGCTCCCGACATTCGTCAAGGATTTATTTTCCTAGACGAAAATACATTCATAGACATTTCACATTTCATACATCCTGCTTACATACATAATAAAGTGCATACGACATGATCTCATTTATTTTTGAGAACATCATGACATCATGCATCTCATACATCATGATGTTGCATACAACTGATGTTTTGCCTTTTCAGGAAAAAGGTCAATTCAAAGATGATTACTATCAACTGTCGCGGTTCCAGATTCGATACCTGTATCTAGCCAGGGAATATCTGTGAGTGATTGATTGTAGATTCGATACCTGTATCTAGCCAGGGCATATCTGCATAAAGAGTTTAGAGATTCGAACCTGTATCTAGCCAGGGCATATCTGTAGACGACTAATTCCAGATTCGATACCTGTATCTAGCCAGGGCATATCTGTGAGTGATTGATTATGGATTCGACACCTGTATCTAGCCAGGGCATATCTGCATGAAGAGTTTAGAGATTCGATACCTGTATCTAGCCAGGGCATATTTGTAGACGACTAATTCCAGATTCGATACCTGTATCTAGCCAGGGCATATTTGTGAGTGATTGATTGTGGATTCGACACCTGTATCTAGCCAGGGCATATCTGCATGAAGAGTTTAGAGATTCGATACCTGTATCCGGCCAGGGCATATCTGTAGACGACTAATTCCAGATTCGATACCTGTATCTAGCCAGGGCATATCTGTGAGTGATTGATTATGGATTCGACACCTGTATCTAGCCAGGGCATATCTGTGTGAAGAGTTTAGAGATTCGATACCTGTATCCAGCCAGGGCATATCTGTAGACGACTAATTCCAGATTCGATACCTGTATCTAGCCAGGGCATATCTGTGAGTGATTGATTCTGGATTCGATACCTGTATTTAGCCAGGGCATATCTACATGAAGAGTTTAGAGATTCGATACCTGTATCTAGCCAGGGCATATCTGTAGACGACTAATTCCAGATTCGATACCTGTATCAAGCCAGGGCATATCTGTGAGTGATTGATTATGGATTCGATACCTGTATCTAGCCAGGGCATATCTGCATGAAGAGTTTAGAGATTCGATACCTGTATCCAGCCAGGGCATATCTGTAGACGACTAATTCCATATTCGATACCTGTATCTAGCCAGGGCATATCTGTGAGTGATTGATTATGGATTCGATACCTGTATCTAGCCAGGGCATATCTGCATGAAGAGTTTAGAGATTCGATACCTGTATCCAGCCAGGGCATATCTGTAGACGACCAGTTCCAGATTCGACACCTGTATCTAGCCAGGGCATATCTGTGGACGACTAATTCCGGATTCGACACCTGTATCTAGCCAGGGCATATCTGTGAGCAATTGATTGTAGATTCGATACCTGTATCTAGCCAGGGTATATCTGCATGAAGAGTTTGAAGATCAACTCCTGTAACAGGCCAGGAAATTATCTTTCTTTCTCAGGTACGCAAGTTCTCGCTAAGGAATCTCTTACGCGATCGATAATCTCCCGATGGCATCTTTAAGCCCATCTCCACAACTATCCATTACACTTCCAAATGGCATCTATAAGCCCATTCCCGACAAGGTTCTGTCACACTTCCAGATGGCATCTATAAGCCCATCCTCCCATCCATCATATCTCCAAATGGCATCTGTAAGCCCATTCTCGACATCACATTGCTGATACTCCATTATGCGAGTGCAAATTTCTAGGCACTCTAGTGTTCAATCATCTTCCACCTTCGGATCACGAAAGGCACACAAGCCAATCTACATCCTCAGGTCTAAGAAGATTGAACAGGGGCAACTGTTGTACCCCAAAATTTGCCCTCCCATATTCTTCAAGTTTGGCAAGAATAATCTTCAAACGGTTCAAGACTTCTCAAAGATTGCACAGTCAAACATCCTCCTAAGCCAGTCAAAATTAGGGTTTTGGTTCCTTCAATGAATTTGGGGCTTTCAGTGGTCCAATCAAGTCCCATGGGCCTATATACATTTCCAAGCATCTACATGTCAAGTCTTAAGACTCACAGAGGCAAATTGCACAGTCAAAAAGCCCATTTACTTCACAATCAACTGTAGGGGCAAAATGGTCATTTTACAGTCAAAAGTCAAATTTTTTGGTTAAAATCTTATTTTGAGCTCACAATCATCATTTGATCAAATCTTGATCATGATTCCACAAGCATGGCTCAAAAATCATCAAGATGCAAAAAGTTTCTATTTTTGGACAGTAGAAAAGTCAACTGTAACTTGACCAAAGCATAACTTTTTCATGGTTCATCATAAAAATCCCATCCAATGCTAATTTTGAAGGGGATGAAATTTCCTACAACTCATCTTCACATTCCAAGTCCAAGAAATGCTCTCACAAAAAGTTATCAATTTCTACATTATAGGTCAATTTCAAAAGTCAACAAAAATGCACTTTAAGTCAAAGACAATAACTTGATATTGATAAATCCAAATGACATGGGACCAAATGCATTAGTTAGAGGACTTCAAGACCTTTCCAAAATGTCTAAGAACATGTTCATACGATCAAAATTGAGCAAGATATGCATTGGAGAAGTTGGGAAAGTTTTGGGAATTTGCAAAAGTCAACTTTGCCCAAAACACATCATTTTTGCTAATGGGCCTCAAATTTCTTCTTGAAACTTTGTCCAAGGCCTATGCACGAAACATTGAGATTAAATTGAATTATTTTCTTATTTTTATTAATTATTTGGATTTTTAATTGATTATTAATTCATTTAATTCATTTAATTGTAGGAAAATATCAAGATAGGGTTTTGCAATCTTTTCATGAAGCAAATATGACCTACATGTGCTGGAGATTTCGTGTACACATCAAGGGGACAAGGATCTCTCAATTTGGCAAGGTTTTTCAATCAAAAATATGCAAAAAGATTTGATTGAAAATCAAATATTGAAAACATGAATTCCATGGATCTTTGGGCCAAGACTTGACCTAATTCCCTTCTATTACATATGCATAACCTAAACCTAGTCAGGCACACGTGAAAAAGCTGCTGCAAAAGCCATAACCAATTCCAAAAAATTCAAAGAAAACTAAAAACTGTTTTTCATATTTCAGACCAATTCAAAGCCTTAGAGCGATTCAAACATATTGCTGGAGGTTTCAGGGTTGATTTGGAATCAAAACCACGTGCTAGAACTCAAGAGAACACGCAAGAACAGGCTCACGGTTTACCACTTTTTTCCAAAATCATAA
This sequence comes from Vicia faba, assembly GCA_948472305.1. NCBI lineage: Eukaryota > Viridiplantae > Streptophyta > Magnoliopsida > Fabales > Fabaceae > Vicia > Vicia faba. The sequence continues at coordinate 89,500 of CATIWC010000924.1, read as the reverse complement.
TCATTGATTCATGCATATTTAACCTCTTTTTGTGATTGTTTTGTGTTCATAGGATTCATACGAAGCTTTTGGTGTGGTTCAATTGGATTAAAATGCCCTGAATCACGAATCACCATTGACAAATATTAGGGTTCTTCAGTTTCAAAATTGGGGCTTTCCCATACAAGAAAAATTAAGCCTCATGATGCCCATGGTTGAACTCAGGAGATCAAGATGAATTGAAACCAACCCTCACGAACAATTTATATTGCACACACGCCTATTCGCTATTTTTCATTGATGCAGGTTGTGGGGGTTAAAAACCCCCTCTATCTCTTTTTTTTTCCCAGGACAATTGAAGAAGATGAAGACGTGTTAAGATACCATTGGACCATTCAAACAAAAAGGTGCGCGTGTTGCTTTTGTCCATCATATTGTTTATTCTTAATATTATATTTATTGATCACTAAAATAACAAAGGCATTCAGTTGGCGTAGTGGAGGATGAGTTGTCTGGTGACCATTGGGACCTGGGTTCGATTCCCAGGTCCCCCAAATATTATTTCTATTTTTACTTAACATGGTTATGTGCAGGCTATCCCAAGCGTCCCACCATACGCCTCCTCCTGATGCACGCCATGTGTCCACAATCACAGATCCAGTGGTCATGAGATGATTCCACCATGCACTCAGTCAACCAACAGGCACTTGATCCAGAAAGTCAACGAAGGCTTGATGTTGATGGGCCTTGGAATTACTAACAAAACCTCCTAAGGGCCCAGCACCCCCCTGGTTTACTATTCTTTTTCTTATTTTCTTTTCCTTTTTATTTCTTTTAATAATAATAATAATAATAATAATAATAATTATTATTATTATTAACTAACAAATTATTTTTATAATAAATTCAGATAATCAAAAGATGTAAATATTTTTTATTACTCATTATTTTTACTATTAATTATTATTTTTGTAAATAAATGTAAATTAATTGATTTAGTTAAATTAGGTTAACTTTAATCTTTTTTTCATAATAAATAAAATAAACTTAGAATTAGGGTTCTCTTGACTTTTAATTTCTTTTTATTTTTATTTTCATTAAGACTTAAAAAAAACATAAAAAACACTTTTTTCTTTTAATTAATTAATTAATTAGTGAATTAGGTTTAATTTTAATTAATTGAAAAAAAGGACCAAATTAATTTCTTTTCTCAAAAAGGGTCAAAACCCTAAGACGTTCCCGATTTAATTTCTTTCGCGCTTTAATTCCTTTTGATTATATTAATGTAACTGTTTCCGAGGATGTAATAGTTAATTAGGTCTTTTACCGCTTTCTTTACTTTTCTCGCATTTATTTTCCAAACGGGTTTTGTTTTTGGCGATGTATATACCCGCGCCTTGTAATAGCGTAGATTTACCTTTCCACACTTTATTTCCCGTAAACTATTAAACTGTTAATTATGCATGACAAGACTTGTATGAAAAATAAAATCAATCTGTAGCTCACAAATAACATGTTCAAGATAATCTTAACTGAATTTGACACACGTGCACATGTCACTCTTAGGGTACGCCTCACTTGGTTGCCTCGAGGTGGTCGTCAAGTATAGGGTGTTTTAGAGGTCGCCCTTCTGTCTAAAGATCCAGTTGCCTCGAAACGGTTGCCTCGGATAAAAAAGGATCTAAGACATTAGGGTTACCGCTAAGGCGTCCTACTATTGCTTTGGCGACCACACATGTCCCTAATAATAGAATTGACTCGAATAACTCCAACGACGGTGCTACCTACTTCTCAATAGTGGGATAGTACTGTCTAAAGGACTCTTACACAGCTTAATTCCTTAGAGTAGGTAGATTTCTCCTGGGTACTTGCTCTGTCAAAAACAAAAACAACTTTTCGCACCTACACTTTCAAAAAGTTTTCAAACAAATACTTCATACACTCTTGAGGAATGATACAAGAGTTACCTAGAAGTTTTTTCAAACTAAACTTTTTCAAAACCCACAAACACTTGAAAAGCAAACAATATTTGAAAACATAGTGAGCAAGTACCTAAGAGCCCGTGGATAACCACGGATAGAAAGGGTGCTAACACCTTCCCTTTCTATAAATCTACCTCCCGAACCGAGAAACATTCTCGAAAAGGAATTTTGCTGTGCTTTTGTCCTTTCCTTGTTGGAGAACATAAAAGACGGTGGCGACTCTTGCTTACCGCGACATTTTGCGAACCAGCTTTAAAACAGTCAGTTCTATTTCCACCGATCACAGGTAGTATGGTGAATTGGTTAAACAAGTTGAAATTGGACCAGTTCTTAAAATTACCAAATCTTTTTTCAACTTGTTTAGTTCAATTTCACCTGGTATTTTAGTATGTTTATAGTAGTTATTTTAATGTGTTATTTTCGTGTTTGTCCAAGAGCTTGTTTTGAGTAGCTTAAGGAAATTTGAGGTGATTTTTCCAAGTTTGATCGTTTCAACTTGCGAATGCATGGTAATGATATTGTTTAAAGTTTGGTACATTTCCAAGGTATGTGTTTACCGCTTTCTATACTATGACATATACATGAACCTTAGGCTTTTTATAAATCCCATGTCATCCATTCTTTTGTACTACTTGTTCATGAATTGAATCACTTTAGTTCCTACCAATTGTGAGAAATCTTTCCATTGTTTACCATATGCACGGAGTACCAATAATTCTTGTTTTAACTAGATTTTATTATGTTTAATCTTTTATTTGTGTTGATTGTATGAAAGCATGAAAATGATCAAGGCACTTGTTTCTTTTTAGCATAACCACTTAGCCAAATAATCAATCTACCTTGTGAGTGAGCGAGCATTTGTTAACCCTCTTTGATCCTTTTTATCATTATCCATGTTTTATTTTAACTATGGTGCTTGTCTATGAGTATTTAGTTCACTTATTTTTGAATAGATTTTGATTTTTGTTTCTTGAGTCCTTAACCATGACTTATGGTTTGAATTTTTACCCTGCCTTAGAAAGTAGGGAGTATTTACACTATGATGGTTGGTTGAATTCAAGTTGGTAGAAAATATTTTTATTGCTTATTTGTTGTTACTATGAGGCTGAGGAAAAGAAAAGAAAAAAATAGTGAAAGCGAAAAGAAAAGAAAAAGAAAGATAAAAATGAAAAGGTTGTGAAAAAAGAAGAAAAAAAGTATCGAATAATTGTGCTAAATAAGTATTGTGTTTGGGTGTAACACTTGGGAAAGAAGAAGAATTGTGATTGGAATTTTGGAGCTTAAGCCTTTGTGAATTGATCACTCCCTTAGGATTAGGCAAGTTTTTGTTTCAATTGCCTTTAGAAATTGCCCATTGTTTGTTAGCCCGACCACATTACAACCTTGAAAAGATCTTGTGATTCTTGATTTTACGTTTTCAATATGAGTGTTTGGATGAATGTATAATTTATTCTTTAGTTTGCAAGATTGTTGTGTGAGTGTCAAATTCCTCATTTTGTGTGTTTTTCATCCACTGATGAATTGTTGCTAGGTGTGATTCATGATTTTACTCATATTGTTTTGGAATGTTTGGCATGATTTTTGTACGTAGCATTTTTTTCGTGATTATGTTGTAATTGTAGTTAGGGGTAAGTATGTTGCTCCGTGTGTACTGTTTTTGTATGAACCATTGCATTTGTTTTCGTTTGTCAAAACTTGTTGTTACACAATTGCTTGGATGTCGCTTTTGTTTCTTTGAGTTGATTAATTCTTGTTTAGGGACAAACAAGTCTAAGTTGGAGAGAGTTTGATGAGTTCTAAATTGTTGTGAATTTGAGTGTGAATGATTAGCACTCATCGGCTTAATTCATTTGCTTTTTATCAATAAACCTCAACTTTAGTATATATTCAGTATAGTTTATGTTATAGTATATATATTGCAAACGATAATTCAGTAGCACTAATCCTAATGGAGACGATATGATATAGCCTATAAAAATACTTATTTTTGCTTGTCGCTTTACCGCTTAAATAATTCATCAAGTGAATTAGGGTTTTGGTGCCTTAGATGAAAATCAAGGATTTAGGGTTGGAGATCTTCAATTGTGTATCACACAAGGAACCATCATATTAACCTCTTATGAACTTTAAAGACATCTCAACATGCTGAGGGTTGCACCATAATCAAGAGTTTCATTTGGAATTGGACAATTTAGATTCATCTCGTACAAAGTCAACTGCAAAGTCAAACTTTGACTTTTTGGAGTTTTTGGTCAACCATGGACTTCTCAAGCTAAGGATCATTAAAATATGATTAATGAAGTCATTCGATCAAGGTTAATCAAGAAAATAAAGAGAAAGAATCAAAGATCAAAATTAGGGTTTTGAAAAATTCACAAGTCTTCTAAAAAATTCATGTTAAAGTATGCTACTTTGAAAGCTTGCCACTTATTTATCAAGTAACAACTTTTCTTGATCCAATGCCAAAACTCAAGAGAATGTTCCATACTACAACTTTGTCAATGAGGGTTGATCTCCAAAAAATGTATAGATTTGAAGATATGAATTAATGGAGTTAGCACCTCAAAATTGTTAAAATCTCAAACACTTAGAAAAATTCTGAAGTATTTATTTTAGTCCAAAGTACCAAAGTTGACAGGAATTTTTTACCAAGATCCCATCTAATTCAAGGAAAGTGTTCAACATGAAAGTCGTAAATAATGTTTCAAGCTTTCCAAAATGTCCAAGAGCACAAATTTATCATGCTTGAGCTAGGAGAATCGAAGAGATGAAGTTGGATGTCCAAAGTTGCATTATAGGTCATTTTTGTGAAAAACTTATGATCAAATCTCCAAGCCATGCCTTGTAATCTTGCTTTTAAGGCCTCTTAAACTCTAAATCTATCCATGATCAAAAGATTACATGAAATCTTGAGCCATTACAAATGGATTAGAAGCTTTATCCAATGCATCATTCCATTTTTGGCACAAAGTTAACATTGCCATTTTGATAAAGTTGCTTTAATCACCAAAGTCTCTCCTTGAGCCCATACATTATTGCTTCTGACTTCAAAACATCTAAACACCAAGAAGCAACCATATACAACCTGCAAAGCACCCCTAAAATCAGGCCATGCTCACATTAGAACCATAACTCTCATGTACCTTCACTTACAATCCAACTAAACTAACGTTTTCTTCTGAATTCAAACACACCTCAATTCTCCAATTCACTTCCTCACACAAAGCTCATTTTCTCTAAAAACCATAAACTTTCGAATTTGCAAAAACCTTCAAGTCTTTGCAAATAGATCACTCAAACACTTCACAAACATCATATTAAAGATATCATAACTTCAAGTTTGCTTTTGTAACACCTCCATCATCCTCTCTAAATCTCACTTTTCCATACTTGCATTGAAGTTGGTTGGAAGGATTGAGAAGGCTTCACGGTATTCTATTGATTGCAATCTATTCCTGGGACATCAAACAAGCTATCCAATTTGTTTTCTTACTTTTGTAGCAACTGAAGAATAGCACTAGACTCTCTCTAATATGTAAACTACTAAAAAACACGTAAAAAATAATGCTATGGTCACCACGGTTCTTCCCTACACCGTGGTGACATCTTTAAACTAAGGCGCTACCATATTATTTTTGTTTTTTGATTAAAAATGTATTATATATAACAACGGTTTTGGAGCCAACAATGGTGATACCATGAAGACTTAATTGGTTCGAACCTCAACTTCCTTATATATATATATATATATATATATATATATATATATATATATATATATATATATATATATATATATATATATATATATATATATATATATATATATATATATATATATATATATATATATATAATTCCTTTAAAGTTTAGGTGCTCCTTTTCATATTTTTTTAAATAATAAACTTAAAGGGTTATGACAATGGTTGGTTTGTTCCACTGTTGTGATATATTTATAATAAATAAATACTTATCAATACGGTTGGTAGATAACCACTGTGAAAAAATTTACCCATATATAAGAAAGTTGACTCTCACTTATTGACAATAGTGCCGTTTCCTCCACACTGAAACCCTAGCACCCATATTTTCTCTTATTCTTAGCCATTATCCGTTAATCTTGTGCTTCATACGTTAAGGTATTCTTCTTCTTCCATCTTCTCCATTATCTCGTTTGTCGCATGTTGTTTTTGTTGATTGTTCTCATTTTTTCAGATTCGTCTTCACAACTTTGTCTATGGGACATATTTTTTGTGTAACTATGGAAAAAAGTACAAGAAGCCTAAAGCTATGATGGAAACTTATCTTGTACTTCTTCTTCATAGCTTCACAAACAAGATGATTTTCATACTATGTTCACGTGTTGATAACTTCATATTGATTCCTGTTCCAAGATTATTTTAAATAAAAGGAGTTTAATACGGTGGGAGAACTGACTTTTGGGTTAGCGTTTTATCACCAATGTTGTGGATAGCAAGAGTCACCACCTACTTTTCTTTTATCCAATAAAGGAAAGGGTTAAAAGAACAGGAAAGACCTTTGAGATTTTTTCTTGAGTTCGAGGGGTAGGTTATGAAAAGGGAAGGTGTTAGCACCTTTTTCATCCGTAGTTATCTACGGGCTCTTAATTGCTAGCTCACTTTGAAACGTTTTGTGTTTGTGTGTGTATGAAAATATTTTGAAGATTCCTAAGTATGAAAATTTCGTAATGATTCTCGTATCATTGAGAATGTATACAAAATGTTTGTTTTGAAAATATTTATGAAGGAGAGTGTTATTTTGTGGAAAGATGTTTTGAAAATGCCAATGTAAGGAAATTTGCTTTATAATAACCCTTGTATCAGTCCTAAAGAGTGTTTATAAAGTGTTTTAAAAGTGTGAAGTGTAAAGATTGTTTTATTTTGTGAGAAAGAGATTACGAGCGATATACCTACTCAAAAAGTCTTTGTTCTTTTCCTCCTCCTTTAAATAATGCTACCCTACCATTATTTAGTAGAGAGCTCTATCATTGGATGTGAGGGACAAGAGTGGGTCATCTTACAATCTTAGAAGGCAACTTGTAGGATGCTTTAGAAATTGTCGTAAGGGATTAACATCATTTACCGAAGGCAACATCAAAGGGTCATCGAGGGACTACGATCTTTTAATCCAGGGTCTTTGATAAGGAATCCCACGTTCGAGGGACATGACTGTTTAAATCCGAAGCAACAAGTGAGGTTACCCTAGAGGTGCGTGTGTGCGAAGTGTTTTGATTTCAGTTATTTTTGTCTTGAGATTAGGTTTTCTAATGTTTGCTTTTAGTCTTTCCATACAAACCCTGATTACTAACAGTAATAAGTAAAGAAGTAAATTGCAGAAATTAAATGTCCTACGCTATTACAACGCTTCGGGGATGGGGGTACAAGTTTATGAATGTGAGAGGAAAGCAATATACCCTAATTTGTCTATTACAAGCTTTGAGCATTTACAATATTGGGAAATATTAATGCGAAAAATAAAGTGCACGAAGGTGGTGAGAAGGGGAAAGATGTAAAAACCCTAAAAAAGTTATAAGTATTTTAAGAAAATATTTTATTGTTTCTTTGCTTAGAAAATATTTGCAATGTGAGACAAAAATTAGACCTAATCCTAATTTTACTTACAATTTAAAATAAGATAAAGTATGATTAAATTAATTAATTTTATTTATGAAAATTAAATTAATCAATTAAAATCTAAAGAATTCTGAGTATTTTAGATTTTTTTTTTTGTATTTGTTTTTTTGTTTAGGAAAATAATTGAAGTATAAAAACCTAGTCTTTAATAAAATGAAATCAAGGTGATTAAAATAAAATTTTATTTGTCAATAATTAAATTAATTGACTAAAAACATAAATCTAATTTTTTTATCATTTTTATGTTTTTTGTTGATTAAAATAAAATTAATTAAAAAAAGGGAAATGTTAATTAAAATAAAATAAAGAAAATTGAAATGGGCCAGTAGTGTAAGCAAAATGGGGGTGAGAAATAAGTAAAAATATCCTGGCCCAACAACATGTTTTTGTTTGAAACTGATAAATAAAAATAAATATTAGAATGGGTCTGTGTTGTAAGAAGTTGGGGGAGTATAAAAAAGTTAAAATAAAAAGACCCAAGTCAGGGAGGCCCAGGCGCCGGTTTGAGATTACATGTGGGAAGCTCAATAGGGTGCATCATGATCATACGTCTTGGTGCATTGGATCTGTCTTAGATTAAATATAATAGTGAAGATATGAGGGCATATGATGGACTCATGGAAGCTTGGCGCGCTGGATCTTCAAGAAATATGTGAAACAACATAAAAGGGTACCACTAGGGCTCGAACCCAGGTCCCTTACATTAGCGCGTGTTTCCTCTACCATTGGGTGGCTTTTTCACCCGGTTATGAAACAACCACCAATAAATATATTATAAACCTGTTTTCAAATTTTGAAATGCCCATTTCTTCTTCTTCCTCGTGCCATACATCAACATCACCATTTTTTATTTTCAAATTCTTCCATTTCTCAATCATTTTAAAAATTGTAAAGATGAAAGTTGTTTGTTTTTTCACCATGAATTCAACCATACAACTTTCAAAAGCCAAAGATCAAAGGTTAGGATGAATTTGTTTGGTACCAAACTGAAACCTAATTTTTTCAAAAATTCTCATCACACAGTTAACCTAAATGAAAACTAAGAACGAGGTTAGTTTCAGGATATTAATATCTACATTTTTGCTTTAGAAAATAAATACACATGATGCTTGTACATAGATTTCAAAGTTTGGAAAACTTACCTCTTTATACTAAATTTGAATGCTCTCTACACGACTTCCAGAGGTGAAATGATGATTTGGTGAGCTTGCTTGGACCATGAGGAAGTTGTTAAGATGCTTGTTTGGCGCTGAAAATGGCTGAATCACTCAAACCAAGTCAAGTTGCACATCTCTGCTTTTGAGTTTGGAAGATGATGGAGATGGTGTTACAGTGATGAAACAGGTCTTTGGATGAGTTCTATATGAGTTATAGAAACTTTGTAAATGATTTAGAGTGAAAATGCACGAGTGGATTGAGTGTTTGGTGTTTAAGGTCAGAAGTTGCAACAAATGGAGTTTTATATGTAGCTTATGATTTTTGAGAGGTTTTTGAGGTTGTTTCTTCGTGTCTTGGAGTGCAAATGAATCTCTTATTTATAGGCAAGAGGTTTGAGAGCCATAGCTAGTCAGGTTTGCAAGATCACATGTTATGGCTTGGTTGCTTAGTTATGAAGCAAACTTGAAGATCATGGTTACAATGCCTTGTAACTTCTATTATAGAGTGGTTAAACACTTTAAACATGTTCCTTTGAGTTTTTTAGGTTGAGTGTGATTAGAACAAACAAGTTAGAGGCTTAAGAAGTTAACTTTGTGTTTAAAGTGATCTTTATGCAAATGGATATGGAGCTTTTTGCAATTTCATCCAAAAATGGTATGATCAAGTGGATAAAGCTTCAAATCCTTGTGTAATGCACCACAATTTCGTGTAAATCTATGATTATGTGGAGATTTAGAAGCAACATGGCCTGAAAAGTGAGATTTCATGGTAAGGTTATGAGATTTGGTTATGAACTTGTCACAAAATGACCTATAATTCAAGAATGGATGCCCAACTTTATCTCTTCGAATATCCTAGCTCAAGCATAATAAAATTGTATTCTTTTACATTTTGGAAAGCTTGAAATATTGTCTACATCTTTCGTGTTGTGAGTTTTGGCTAAATCAAATGGGAACTTGGTGAAAAATGACCAAGAAGTTAGGACAAAAGACTGATCAAAACTTATAAAATATTTTCTAAGTGTTGGATAAAAAACATCCTAACTTCATGAGCTTATATATCTTAGTCCAAGAATTTTTTGAGGATCATCCCACATTAACGAAGTTGTAGAATTCATCAATCCCTACAACTTTCATGTTGAAAGTTTTCCTTAAATCAACTTGCATCTTGAGGAAACTTGCTTCTGAAGTTAGGGTTTTTGTTAAGAATAAAAACACTTAGAATTTTTCTAAGTGTTAGAAAATTTTCCAAAATTGACTTTTGTTGACTTTTTGATTTTTTGATGATCACGTTTTATAGTTTTGAATATCTTGATGATTCTTGACTTTTGAATTCCAATGTTGACCAAAAAGTCAAAGTTTAACTTTTGAGTGACTGTTGACTTTTCATCAGTTGATTCAAATTCTTCAACTATCAATCACTTGCATCTTTGGAAATGTTTTGAGCCATGTAATTAGGTCAAGATGTTGTATTTGAGTCCTTAAGATCATGCTTCAAGACATTAGATCATGCACTAAGTCAACAGTAAATGATCAGTCATTTTCAATAAAAACCCTAATTTTGGATTTTTTTACCTTTGATGATTTGAGTGTTTTCCTTGAGGAATCATGTTCAACCCTTGATCAAATGATAAATATAATTCAAAATGTCGATGTTGATAAAAAATCTTGAAGTTTGACTGTATATTGACCACATTTGACCTTTTTACCCAATACAGTTGGTTTTCAGTCATCTGAGCAATTGATTGAGCAAACTTGTGATGCAAAGCTTAAAACTTGACATGAGCATTGTTGAAGACCTATGATGAACCATGAAAGTAATTTGAGGCCCTTGCAACTCCATCTTCCTTGAGAAACACCGAACCCTAATTGTGCATTCATTGCTTAGGAGGAGGTTTGACCAGTCAACTCTTGAAAGTCCTTGAGTATTTGAGAATCTTGGAAGAATGCCTTGAAGAAAATGGGAGGGAAAATTTTTGGGTACAACATCTGCCCATGTTCAATCTTCTTAAACCTGAAGAGTTAGATTGGCATGTCCTCCATTCGTGATTTGAAGGTGGAAGATGATTGAACACATAAGTGACCAGAAATTTGCACTTGCATGTGCCCGAAGTAATGTTGTTAGTTGATTATACCGGGAATGGGATTAAAGATGCCATTTGAAGAGGTGATGGAGAATTGTCGGAGATGGGATTATAGATGCCATCCAAAGTAACAGTGGATAGAATTTAGACTAAGTCTATGCTTGACTTCAACTGGAAGAAGTATTAGAATAAATCTATGCTCGATTTAAACTAAGCCAGAAGAGGTCTTCTTGTCTTTAACTGGAAGAAGTGTGAGAATAAATCTATGGTCGATTTAATCTGAGGCAGAAAAAGTCTACTGGAAGAAGTATTAGAATAAATCTATGGTTGATTTAATCCGAGCCAGAAGATGTTTGCGCCCGTCTTTAACTTGGAGAAGTATCAGAATAAATCTATGGTCGATTTAATCTGAGCCAGAAAAAGTCTTTTGGAAGAAGTATCAGAATAAATCTGTGGTCGATTTAGTCTGAGCCAGAAAATGTCTACTCGAAAAAGTATCAGAATAAATCTATGCTTGATTTAATCTGAGCCAGAAGAGGTCTCTGAAGGAAATGTTCGTCATGTAGATAGTCGCCCCGTCCTATTTTAGGAATTGATCTACAATCTGTTTTTGTTCGTAAACCCGTCCTATTTCGGGAGTTCATATCACTTGGTGATAAAGATAGTCATCCCCGTCCTATTTCGGGAGTTGATCTTCATTTGACCATAAAGAAAGAAAGACAGTTTCGCCGTCTTGTTTCAGGAGTTAACCTTTGCTTGGTTGTAGAGATAATTGCCTTGTCTTGTTTCAGGATTAATATTGAACCTGCTTTTTATTGGCCATAGAGATAGTTTCCCCATCTATTTTTGGGAATTAATCTTTGACCTGGTCACATAGATAGTTGCCCCATCTTGTTTCAGGAATTAATCATGTACCTATTTGAGAATTGATGATGATATTTGTCTTGTGAACTTTACCTGCAAAAGGTAAAGGGTTAGCTATATGCAATGTCATGATGTATGAAATGCATTGTGTAATGATGTTCTCAAAGTAAATGAGAATGTTCTATATGCATTCCGTATGCATATTCTATGATATTGGTAAATGATGTATGAATGTGAAATGTCAATGGAAGTGTATCAACAGTTTCGTATGACATCTTGTCGGGGAAGATGAAGCTCTGACTGGTTTTGGGGATGAAGAATATGTGTAATTATCAACCTTGTGTAGAATGCTTTCGTTGGGGATTCCTACTTTCTGTTTAAGGAAACTCCGTTGGGGAATGCTGACTTCTATTTGGGGAGAAGAGTTTAAGAACATTATTCGTTTACTGCTCTACTGAGGAATTTAATTCTTATATACCCTGACTGGGGATAAAAGAGATGGATAAGATTTCGACTTGTCTAAGGAGTTTAATTCTTATATACCTTGACTGGGGATAAAGGAGATGGATAATGTTGTACCCCAAAATTTGCCCTCGCATTTTACCACAAGAAATCACAGCTTCAGGCATTTCCTGACTTTTCAAACTGGCTCAAGAATCGGACAAACGGACTTTTCTCGTCAGTCAAACAAAAATTAGGGTTTCATTGATTTTTCAGGGCTCTGGATTTTCTCAAAAAAACAGTTGGCTTAGGGTTTTGGTTGATTTTGACTCAATTTTGATCAGGTGGACGTTCTTTGGCATTGAATCAGGAATTAAGGTTTTATGGGCATATTCTCAGAAAGATTAAAATTCCACAGCACTTTGCAAGTTACTCCGAGATTCGGGTCGAATTCGCATTGTTTTTAATTTAATCAGTAAGAGGAGGTAGTTGGTTTAAATTCACCAGTCAAAGGATATGCGCAGTTTGGAATTACAGTGTTTGTTGAAAATCAGTGAAAAGAGAGAACGCGCTTGATCAATGTTTTGATTAACTATTGATTCGCTTTGAAGATACCAGGTTTAATTGATCAATGTGCTAAAGTATTGTTTATTTAAATTATTTATTATTCTAAATTAAGTGATTGAAATTTATTTTTTCAATTATTTTAATTCAAAGAGTTTTAAATAAATAAATAAACAATAAAGAGAGGAAACAAAATGTCAAATGCATAAAATGTCAAACTGCATAAACTCAATCTCAAACTCCAAGTTCAAACCAAACTGAAAATCCAAAAGTATCAAACCTACTGTCAAAAAAGTACAAAGTCTACTCAAGGCTGTCATAAAGAGGATTTGGCAAAGATATGGAAGGTTCACAAAATACAAAAGCTGTAAAAGAAGAGATAAAGAATGCAGAGGAAAGCATGATATACAAGCAAACTCTTTTATCATCATTTCCCATCAGTAGCCACTTTCAGAAAAGTACAAAAAGAATAATATTATAATGCAACTGTACTAAGAGAGAGGAGAGATAAGAAGCAGGGTTCATGCTTTAGGCTTAAGAAGAGGCATAAGAAAATATACAAGGCAGAACTTTTTACCAAAGCAAAAAGAAAATATACAAACTCCCACTGCATAAATCTGAACAAAAGAAACACCAAAGAAATATACAAAACTGCTAAGCAAGCATAAACCGGCTAAGCCTTTTAACCTGCTAGCAGTGTCAAAAACCAGAAAACCAGTTTTTCAATACAACTTCCACTGGTGGAAGTATAGTGTAAAAAGTGTCAAAAACCAGAAAACCAGTTTTTCAATACAACTTCCACTGGTGGAAGTATAGTGTAAAAAGTGTCAAAAACCAGAAAACCAGTTTTTTAATACAACTTCCACTGGTGGAAGTATAGTGTAAAAAGTGTCAAAAACCAGAAAACCAGTTTTTCAATACAACTTCCACTGGTGGAAGTATAGTGTAAAAAGTGTCAAAAACCAGAAAACCAGTTTTTCAATACAACTTCCACTGGTGGAAGTATAGTGTAAAAAGTGTCAAAACCCAGAAAACCTGTTTTTCAGTACAACTTCCACTGGTGGAAGTATAGTGTAAAAAGTGTCAAAAACCAGAAAACCAGTTTTTCAATACCAACTTCCATCTCAGCTTACACACACTTAGACAAAGTTATCAAACACCTTCCAAAGATCAGAACCAAGCTTTTGCATGACCCTTGCACCTCTCAAACACTCCCCTTGCCATAATCACTCTCAAACTGCAAAAACAGGGCAAGTCCTGCAGTTTGAGTGCCAACTTCTATTTCTCTCAAGCTCTCTTGCCCAAACCAGTTCACATACCTTCCTTACCACCTATGCAAGCTATCCAAAAGCTAAAGCACGATCTGTAACACCTCCAAGCTACTTCACCATTTTTATTTTTCTGTTTTGCAGTTGAAGTTCTCTAGCACGATTCAGGGAGTTTCAAGACAAAGTAGAACTTGGAATAGCGTCCTCACGCTTCAAGGAAGCTATACAAATCATCATCTTGCTCTGAAAACTCCTCCATTTCAAAGCACGATTCCAACTGAACAGGCCCATTAAGAGGTTTAAATTCTCTTCTTTTATAAAACAAGTTAATTAACCTTTTTTTTATTAATTTAAAACGTTTAATACTTTTTAATTATAATGGTTTTCCTCTAACCTAATTTTTGTTAGCATTGTATATGATTTCGTTAATACTAAAATACCATGAAATATGTTTTTATTTCTTTAAAATATTTAATTTAAATTATCTTTGTACATATCATACAATATAATTGAAAATACCTTTTTTCTTTTTAATATACTTTTGTACATAATAAGTAAACCTACATTTTGCATAATTCTTTTTAATTAAAATATTTTTGTACATATCATACAATATATTTGAAAATACCTTTTTCTTTTAAATATACTTTTGTACATAATACATTTCTTTTTTTAATATACATAATTCAATTCATAACAAATGAAAAATACTTTTTTGTATACATAATTAAAACTTAGAAATATTTTCTTTTCTTAAAACATCATTTTTTATACATAATTTAATTAGAACTTGAACATTCAATTAAAACATTTTTCTTTTGTACATATTAAAAATATACAAATCAAAGACTCATTAAACGCATATTTAGGTCAAAGCAAATACCTAACATTACTTTCTTAAAATCACATTGTCACATGTAAATAATCACATATACATATACGTCCCACACTTACACAATGCAAATACATTCACATTGTCCTATACACATTTGTTTATCTTATATTTGTATATTCGTTATTTACATTTGATCGCAAATTCGATTTGGTTGTAACTTATTGGATACTATAAGTCTCATCCCCATTCATAAACTTGTACCCCCACTCCCGGATACTATTTTGTAATAGCGTAGATTTTACATTTTCGCAATTTACCGCTTTCAATTATACCATGGTTAGACCTAGGGTTTGCATGTACATAAAATCAAACGCTAGATAACCTAATACAAGACAAATACATGAAATCAATACACAATCACACTTGCACCCTCTAGGGTAATCCCACATGTTGCCTTCCGAAATGGGCCATGCTTGCACGTCGAGTATCTTTGGCAAAACAAAATCAAAATGATCATAAGTCCCTCAAAATGTTGCCTAAAACGGAATGATCACAGTCCCTTCAAAGCAAATTGCCAAAGAAACTTGGCACCATTGCATTCATGGTCCATACGATGACCCGTGCTCGTCCCGAATAAACTTCCTAAACGCAAGATTGTCCACCAACTTCAATGGTGGTACAAAATTGTTAAAAGGGGTTAAAACATAACAAAAACCTTTGAGTACAATAGGGTAGACAAAACTCTTAGTTACTTGAGATCGACTTGCAAAAACACTTGCCTTCTTTTCAAAAACCACAATCCACAACACTTTCAAACAAACTCTCAAAAAAACATTTGAAACATCTTTTCGAAAAGATCCACACTTTTGTAAAACACTCAAACACGAGTCAAATACATTGGTCGCCTAAGACAAGGCATCTCTTCAAAAACATTTTCAAAACACACACACATACACCACAATTTCAAGCAATCGAAAATCAAGGCAAGTGATCTAAAAAACCAAGTAACTAAGAGCCCATGGATAACCATGGATGAAGAGGGTGCTAATACCTTCCCTTTTCATAATCTACCCCCCGAACCCACGAAATATCTCAAAGGTTTTTGCTGTGCTTTTTTAACCTTTCCTTAGGATAAAATAAGAAGTCGGTGGCGACTCTTGCTCAACCGCACAAGTGCGAATACGAACGCAAAACACTAGTCAGTTCTCCCGCCGTATCACAGAACTGGCGACTCTGCTGGGGATTAAATTTTAAGTTGGGTTACCTTAGGGTTTAGATCACCTTTATTTTTATTTGATTGCTTTGCTTGCTTTTACATTTGTGGGCTTTGTATCGGAGTTTCATAGATCCTAACCCGGATCTGGGGGAAACCTTTTTAGGTAGCATAATCTGTGAGGGACCTGTTCGGCGTATACCGACATGGGTGAAGCAGTGCCTACGTTGGTGTGGCGCTTTGGTCTGTACCGATATCCCTCGTGTTGAAAGGGGGAGAATATGGGTCTTCCAAGGAGTCATTAAGCACCAACTGACCTTAGAACCTTAAATTGACCCAACTTGGCCATTAGAACAGTAGCAGTATGCTACACTCATTGAGGCTAAACTCTCGCGATGGTTCCGGCCGCGAGAAAAGGTTGCGATGCTGGAGTTATGACCGATTGAGGGTAGCCAATGATATGAGATTCTCTAGAACCCGGTTACTTTTGATAGGACAGGTTTTAACCAACGAACTGAAAGAGGGTAGTACCTGAACCCCATGCAAGCCTAAACCTAAGGACTTGTTTGCTTTGTGTGAATATGTTTGTCTGTATATACACTCACTTGCTTTTTGCATACATGTACATAACATCATGACATCATACCATAGCATTTTCAATAACCATTTCAAGGATCTCGAGGGTTCTTTTGATGCAGGGTTACGTTGAACCAGACATCTACCAACGGGGCAAGAGGTTTTCTCCTCTAACCTCTCCAATCAAAAGTTCAAGTACAACAACTTGAATCAGTGGCTATGACCCACTTGACATGGTGAGCTTGATTCTCGTGGAAAGACATCCACCAGTGCACAGTTCTCCAATCAAAGATCAAGTACAACAACTTGAATCAGTGGCTATGACCCACTTGACATGGTGAGCTTGATTCTCGTGGAAAGACATCCACCGATACAAAGCTCTCCAATCAAAGTTCAAAAACAACAACTTGAATCAGTGGCTATGACCCACTCGACATGGTGAGCTTGATTCTCGTGGAAGGACATCCACCGGTGCAGAGATCTCCAACCCAAGAGCAAAGTTCAACCTCTAACATTTTCTTGTGTTTACCCCAAGAGATCCTTGAAAGCATGCATCCACATATCATGCATTGCATTTTGACAGTCTTTCCTTTTTCAGGTTTCCTTACTCTCCTGCTGTTTATTTCAGCAAGAGATGACTCTAGAAAGGTCTGTCAAAGACATCCAAGACCAGACTGCTCAGCTGCAGGAGATGTTCCTGAACTTGTCTCTGGGGCAAGATGAGATGAAAGCTCTCCTCACCAAAAGCTTGGAGAATTCCAACAATACCAGGAGTGATCAGCTTGCGGAGCTGCAGTTTGATCTGACAACATTGAGGACCCAAGTATTGGGACAGTTGGTGGGCCCGATGGCTCTCATCCAAGACCTATCCCAAAGACAAGAGGAACTCAGGGTTCTTGTCTGCCAACTGCTTCCAAACAACCAACTGGGGCAAACATCTGAGGTCGAAGAGCAAGTCACCGCTCAGCCTCCATCCACTCAAGAAGACAAGGGGAAAACTCCTTTGCTTGCTTCAGGGTCACAAGCCCATCAACAACCTCGCCAGCGTCAACGGGGTAATCGGCGTAAACAAGAAAAGTCGGGAAGACAGTTTACGGAGACTGAAATACCATCATTCTTCATACTGAAGCGCCTGTTGGAGGTCAATTTGCTTACCATAAAGGACCCTCCTCAGAAGCTCAATACCTCCTCTCCTAAATATCATCCCGATGCATTTTGTGTTTACCATTCCTACAGCCCGGGACACGACACCAACGACTGTTGGGCCTTGAAGAACAAGATTCAAGATCTAATTGACATTGGGGTGCTGGAATTCATGCCAGACGGCGAGATGAAAATCTTCCATTAAAGGGTTCTCCACTTGAAGTAACGAAGCTCAAGCTGAAAGACTTTTGCTTCTTTCTGAATTTTCAAAGTTGTAATTTCTTTTGCTGTCAAACAATTATCTGTTGATGTTAAACTCTGTTTTCATTAATGCATTGCATATGTTTGTCTTGAATTCATCCATTCGTTTCACTACTCTTATGCTTTTCTTTATGATATTTAACTCTTGATAAAAAGCTGCAAGCCTGTAGAGGGAGGATGACGAAACAATACCATGATCTTATACAGTATGCTTTTGAACAGACCTTGCTGATGATGTACAAGCATTTCTTTCAATTCCCAAACACTGGAGTTATATGGAAGTTAATCCCTAGTCAACCCCTTCGAGCCAAAGAAGTAGGAGTTTTCTGTTCTAAACAATCAAAACCTTTGATATAAACCTGGGGCAGGGTAGTATCTCAGTTAATTCAAAGAAAATGCGCATTGAATTCGAAAACTCTCAGTTCGTAATACAATGAACGATGTCAAAAAAGAAAGCATTCCTTTGGAATCAAAAGACAGGGGTGGTTCCCTATCACATAGACAGTCAATCTCTCAAAAGAGAAAAAGCCCACCGAGCCAAAACCTATAAAGGAGGCTTAAGAAAGCTGGGGCATCCCGCTAACAGTAATCCCGGAAAACGGTAACAGTCAGGCAAAAGTTAGGGATAACAAATCAAAATCAAAATAGTGAGGTCATTACAAAATCCTCAACAACATGAAAAAATGTTGGAAAAGAAAAAAGGAGATGATGACTGTCTCCCCAAATTCAACTGGTGAACCATCGCCCGAAAGTCGTTCAAAACTCAAAATAGAGTGTGACACACAATTAACTGAGCTTAGGTTGAAGGACATCACGAAGAGAGGGTGGGTACAAATATACTTTGAGCATTTATCCTTTGTTTTTTAAACCGTGAACCAAGCCACGTTACAACCCTTCAAAAGTCCTAATTGAAGCAGGGGTTAATTCGAAAGCATACTGTTACAAAAGGTATCCTGACTCCTGTAAGGCTTTGCTCTAAATCTTGTGTTGATCTGTCTTATAAAATGTTTTCTACTAAAAAACGCATTTTGCAAAACTTCTAGACAAACATAAACTTTGCATTGTTTGAATATCACTGTCCGCATTTGGCTTTTTGTTTGACAGCGAAGAATTTCACACGACGAATGTTCGGAGGAACGAAAACTCTCTCAGTGAGCAAAATCACTTCAAAAGGATGACACTTCCATTACAAATCTCCTATCAACAAGGGGCATTACATGGGGAAGTCCAGTCAAGGTTTCAACAGATCTTTCGAAGTTCAGCTAACCTGGGGCAGTCCAGTCAAGATTTCAAGAAATCTCTCAATTCGCAAAGTAATCTAATTCAAGACTCCTTAATCACCACTTGGGGCATTCGAATGTCAAAAGTGTTCAACAATTTCCTTATCACCTCAGAAGATTGATATAGTTCAAGATGTGACCCAGATTTGGCGACATTCTATAACTCATTCAGATCTTCTTCCAGATATAGTTCAGATGTGACCCAAGATTTGGCGACATTCTACAACTCATTCAGAGATTCCTTCAAGATATAGTTCAAGATGTGACCCAGAGATGGAGACATTCTATAACTCATTCAGACTTTCAAGATATAGTTCAAGATGTGACCCAGAGATGGCGACATTCTATAACTCATTCAGACTTTCAAGATATAGTTCAGATGTGACCCAGAGATGGCGACATTCTATAACTCATTCATACTTTCAAGATATAGTTCAGATGTGACCCAAGATTTGGCGACATTCTGCAACTCATTCAGAGATTCCTTCCAGAAATAGTTCAGATGTGACCCAGAGATGGCGACATTCTATAACTCATTCAGATCTTCTTCCAGATATAGTTCAAGATGTGACCCAGATTTGGCGACATTCTATAACTCATTCAGATCTTCTTCCAGATATAGTTCAGATGTGACCCAAGATTTGGCGACATTCTGCAACTCATTCAGAGATTCCTTCAAGATATAGTTCAAGATGTGACCCAGAGATGGCGACATTCTATAACTCATTCAGACTTTCAAGATATAGTTCAAGATGTGACCCAGAGATGGCGACATTCTATAACTCATTCAGACTTTCAAGATATAGTTCAGATGTGACCCAGAGATGGCGACATTCTATAACTCATTCAGACTTTCAAGATATAGTTCAGATGTGACCCAAGATTTGGCGACATTCTGCAACTCATTCAGAGATTCCTTCCAGAAATAGTTCAGATGTGACCCAGAGATGGCGACATTCTATAACTCATTCAGATCTTCTTCCAGATATAGTTCAGATGTGACCCAAGATTTGGCGACATTCTGCAACTCATTCAGAGATTCCTTCAAGATATAGTTCAAGATGTGACCCAGAGATGGCGACATTCTATAACTCATTCAGACTTTCAAGATATAGTTCAAGATGTGACCCAGAGATGGCGACATTCTATAACTCATTCAAACTTTCAAGATATAGTTCAGATGTGACCCTGATTTGGCGACATTCTATAACTCATTCAGACTTTCAAGATATAGTTCAGATGTGACCCAGAGATGGCGACATTCTATAACTCATTCAGACTTTCAAGATATAGTTTAGATGTGACCCAAGATTTGGCGACATTCTATAACTCATTCAGACTTTCAAGATATAGTTCAAGATGTGACCCAGAGATGGCGACATTCTATAACTCATTCAGACTTTCAAGATATAGTTCAAGATGTGACCCAGAGATGGCGACATTCTATAACTCATTCAGACTTTCAAGATATAGTTCAGATGTGACCCAAGATTTGGCGACATTCTGCAACTCATTCAGAGATTCCTTCCAGAAATAGTTCAGATGTGACCCAGAGATGGCGACATTCTATAACTCATTCAGACTTTCCAGAAATAGTTCAGATGTGACCCAGAGATGGCGACATTCTATAACTCATTCAGACTTTCAAGATATAGTTCAGATGTGACCCAAGATTTGGCGACATTCTGCAACTCATTCAGAGATTCCTTCCAGAAATAGTTCAGATGTGACCCAGAGATGGCGACATTCTATAACTCATTCAAACTTGCATCCAAATATAGTTCAAGATGTGACCCAAGATTTTGGCGACATTCTATAACTTATCGAAGCCTGCTTCCAGAAATAGTTCAGATGTGACCCAGAGATGGCGACGTTCAGTAACTTATTCCAGACCAACACCTGCAGCAATCAGAGGACTCTCGCAATCCCCAGCCAGAGAACCTTCCAGAAGCTAACTCCCCTCAGAGTCAAGTTTCATTATCCCCAGCGAAGTTAAAACTTCCAGCTATCAATCCCCAAGCAGATTGAAGACTCTCATTCTCAGTTCCCCACAGAATATTCGAATATTCTCTGGTGAAGATCTCCTCAAGACAGGAATTCCCCAGTAGTTTGGCATACAACCCAAGCTTCTGATTTCCTCAACAGTGGTCCCAAGACTTCTCATTTTTCAACAATCAGAAGATTCTTGCCCTCCCCGGCAGCAGTCAAGATTCTTTTATCTTCAGCCATCCGGGATTCATTTATCCTCAGCAAGATAGCTCATCAGCTTACATGCGCATTCATCACATTCATTGATGTCGCATACATTGCATCATGCATCATAACATTGCATACGGCTAACCCTTTACTTTTCAGGTAAGAGCAGTCGACAGACACAGATCATCTCCCAAGATTCATCCAGAAATAGTTCAGATGTGACCCGGACACGGCGACATTCTGATACTTATTCCAGGTTCACTCAGAAGTAGTTCAGATGTGACCCAGACATGGCGACATTCTAATACTTATTCCAGGTTCACTCAGAGACAGTTCAGATGTGATCCAGACACGGCGACATTCTGATACTTGTGCCAGGTTCTTCCAGATGGCATCTTTAAGCCCATTTCCAGATGGCATCTTTAAGCCCATCCTCCTACCAGCAGTCACCAAATGGCATCTTTAAGCCCATTCTCAGATGGCATCTCTAAGCCCATTCCCCGACAAGACTCTATCGTATCAGGTGGCATCTTTAAGCCCATCACCAAATGGCATCTGTAAGCCCATTCACCTCTACCATCACATCGCCGAGTGCAAATTTTCTGGGCACTTTAGTGTCCAATCTTCTTTTACCTTCAAGTCGCGAAAGGCAAACTTGCCAATCTAACTCTTCAGGTCCAAGAAGATTGAACAGGGGCAACTGTTGTACCCCAAAATTTGCCCTCGCATTTTACCACAAGAAATCACAGCTTCAGGCATTTCCTGACTTTTCAAACTGGCTCAAGAATCGAACAAACGGACTTTTCTCGTCAGTCAAACAAAAATTAGGGTTTCATTGATTTTTCAGGGCTCTGGATTTTCTCAAAAAAACAGTTGGCTTAGGGTTTTGGTTGATTTTGACTCAATTTTGATTAGGTGGACGTTCTTTGGCATTGAATCAGGAATTAAGGTTTTATGGGCATATTCTCAGAAAGATTAAAATTCCACAGCACTTTGCAAGTTACTCCGAGATTCGGGTCGAATTCGCATTGTTTTTAATTTAATCAGTAAGAGGAGGCAGTTGGTTTGAATTCACCAGTCAAAGGATATGTGCAGTTTGGAATTACAGTGTTTGTTGAAAATCAGTGAAAAGAGAGAACGCGCCTGATCAATGTTTTGATTAACTATTGATTCGCTTTGAAGATACCAGGTTTAATTGATCAATGTGCTAAAGTATTGTTTATTTAAATTATTTATTATTCTAAATTAAGTGATTGAAATTTATTTTTTCAATTATTTTAATTCAAAGAGTTTTAAATAAATAAATAAACAATAAAGAGAGGAAACAAAATGTCAAATGCATAAAATGTCAAACTGCATAAACTCAATCTCAAACTCCAAGTTCAAACCAAACTGAAAATCCAAAAGTATCAAACCTACTGTCAAAAAAGTACAAAGTCTACTCAAGGCTGTCATAAAGAGGATTTGGCAAAGATATGGAAGGTTCACAAAATACAAAAGCTGTAAAAGAAGAGATAAAGAATGCAGAGGAAAGCATGATATGCAAGCAAACTCTTTTATCATCATTTCCCATCAGTAGCCACTTTCAGAAAAGTACAAAAAGCATAATATTATAATGCAACTGTACTAAGAGAGAGGAGAGATAAGAAGCAGGGTTCAGGCTTTATGCTTAAGAAGAGGCATAAGAAAATATACAAGGCAGAACTTTTTAACAAAGCAAAAAGAAAATATACAAACTCCCACTGCATAAACCTGAACAAAAGAAACACCAAAGAAATATACAAAACTGCTAAGCAAGCATAAACCGGCTAAGCCTTTTAACCTGCTAGCAGTGTCAAAAACCAGAAAACCAGTTTTTCAATACAACTTCCACTGGTGGAAGTATAGTGTAAAAAGTGTCAAAAACCAGAAAACCAGTTTTTCAATACAACTTCCACTGGTGGAAGTATAGTGTAAAAAGTGTCAAAAACCAGAAAACCAGTTTTTCAATACAACTTCCACTGGTGGAAGCATAGTGTAAAAAGTGTCAAAAACCAGAAAACCAGTTTTTCAATACAACTTCCACTGGTGGAAGTATAGTGTAAAAAGTGTCAAAAACCAGAAAACCAGTTTTTCAATACAACTTCCACTGGTGGAAGTATAGTGTAAAAAGTGTCAAAAACCAGAAAACCAGTTTTTCAGTACAACTTCCACTGGTGGAAGTATAGTGTAAAAAGTGTCAAAAACCAGAAAACCAGTTTTTCAATACCAACTTCCATCTCAGCTTACACACACTTAGACAAAGTTATCAAACACCTTCCAAAGATCAGAACCAAGCTTTTGCACGACCCTTGCACCTCTCAAACACTCCCCTTGCCATAATCACTCTCAAACTGCAAAAACAGGGCAAGTCCTGCAGTTTGAGTGCCAACTTCTATTTCTCTCAAGCTCTCTTTCCCAAACCAGTTCACATACCTTCCTTACCACCTATGCAAGCTATCCAAAAGCTAAAGCACGATCTGTAACACCTCCAAGCTACTTCACCATTTTTATTTTTCTGTTTTGCAGTTGAAGTTCTCTAGCATGATTCAGGGAGTTTCAAGACAAAGTAGAACTTGGAATAGCGTCCTCACGCTTCAAGGAAGCTATACAAATCATCATCTTGCTCTGAAAACTCCTCCATTGCAAAGCACGATTCCAACTGAACAAGCCCATTAAGAGGTTTAAATTCTCTTCTTTTATAAAACAAGTTAATTAACCTTTTTTTTTTATTAATTTAAAACGTTTAATACTTTTTAATTATAATGGTTTTCCTCTAACCTAATTTTTGTTAGCATTGTATATGATTTCGTTAATACTAAAATACCATGAAATATGTTTTTATTTCTTTAAAATATTTAATTTAAATTATCTTTGTACATATCATACAATATAATTGAAAATACCTTTTTTCTTTTTAATATACTTTTGTACATAATAAGTAAACCTACATTTTGCATAATTCTTTTTAATTAAAATATTTTTGTACATATCATACAATATATTTGAAAATACTTTTTTTCTTTTAAATATACTTTTGTACATAATACATTTCTTTTTTTAATATACATAATTCAATTCATAACAAATGAAAAATACTTTTTTGTATACATAATTAAAACTTAGAAATATTTTCTTTTCTTAAAACATCATTTTTTATACATAATTTAATTAGAACTTGAACATTCAATTAAAACATTTTTCTTTTGGACATATTAAAAATATACAAATCAAAGACTCATAAAACGCATATTTAGGTCAAAGCAAATACCTAACATTACTTTCTTAAAATCACATTGTCACATGTAAATAATCACATATACATATACGTCTCACACTTACACAATGCAAATACATTCACATTGTCCTATACACATTTGTTTATCTTATATTTGTATATTCGTTATTTACATTTGATCGCAAATTCGATTTGGTTGTAACTTATTGGATACTATAAGTCTCATCCCCATTCATAAACTTGTGCCCCCACTCCCGGATACTATTTTGTAATAGCGTAGATTTTACATTTTCGCAATTTACCGCTTTCAATTATACCATGGTTAGACCTAGGGTTTGCATGTACATAAAATCAAACGCTAGATAACCTAATACAAGACAAATACATGAAATCAATACACAATCACACTTGCACCCTCTAGGGTAATCCCACATGTTGCCTTCCGAAATGGGCCATGCTTGCACGTCGAGTATCTTTGGCAAAACAAAATCAAAATGATCATAAGTCCCTCAAAATGTTGCCTAAAACGGAATGATCACAGTCCCTTCAAAGCAAATTGCCAAAGACACTTGGCACCATTGCATTCATGGTCCATACGATGACCCGTGCCCGTCCCGAATAAACTTCCTAAACGCAAGATTGTCCACCAACTTCAATGGGGGAACAAAATTGTTAAAAGGGGTTAAAACATAACAAAAACCTTTGAGTACAATAGGGTAGACAAAACTCTTAGTTACTTGAGATCGACTTGCAAAAACACTTGCCTTCTTTTCAAAAACCACAATCCACAACACTTTCAAACAAACTCTCAAAAAAACATTTGAAACATCTTTTCGAAAAGATCCACACTTTTGTAAAACACTCAAACACGAGTCAAATACATTGGTCGCCTAAGACAAGGCATCTCTTCAAAAACATTTTCAAAACACACACACATACACCACAATTTCAAGCAATCGAAAATCAAGGCAAGTGATCTAAAAAACCAAGTAACTAAGAGCCCATGGATAACCATGGATGAATAGGGTGCTAATACCTTCCCTTTTCATAATCTACCCCCCGAACCCACGAAATATCTCAAAGGTTTTTGCTGTGCTTTTTTAACCTTTCCTTAGGATAAAATAAAAAGTCGGTGGCGACTCTTGCTCAACCGCACAAGTGCGAATACGAACGCAAAACTCGTAGTCAGTTCTCCCGCCGTATCACAGATAACCTTCCGACTCGTCTGGGGAGTTTAATTCTTATATACTCTGACTGGGGATAAAAGGGATGGAAAACCTTCTGACTCGTCTGAGGAGGATAAAGTTGACTGATATCTGGTCAGGTTCCAGGTTTCGTAGCAAACTCTCTGGGGATAATGGCGATTTCACTGGGGAAAGGAATTCTGCCAGTGATTCATAGCAGTATGAGGAATAGACTCGGGCTGGGGAGACTGTAATCTGTTAGGTAAATAAATCCTATTGGGGAGAAATATTCTGCTAAGGAAACAAGCTCTGCTGGAGAGAAGAAATCTGCAAGGGGTTTTACAGTTTTGGAGGAATAAGCTCGGCTGGGGATGAGAATCTCCATGAACTGTACTAATTGAAAATTCTGTAGGTTTGTGATATTGCTAGGGAAGTTGCGGAGAATGTATATTCATTAAGTATGGATTTGTGGTGATTACTTTATGGGGATAATCTCATGGAAGTGGCTTTGTGAGGATTTGTAGAGAACTTGAATGTCATCCAAACTTCTAGATTCTTGAGTAAATGCTTATTCATGTTCTTATGCATATATTTGTTAACAGTTAATCGCGTCCATATGCATATGTTCATTCAATTTTAGTCATTGGACGTTTTTGCAAACAAAATAGAAACATTTAAAAAAAAGAGTTTCAATTTTAGGGCGTATTTGTATTGATAATTTGCCAATAAACAAGAAATTTTGTACAAAGAGACATAAATCCTAGTAGGAGGAAATTGTCACGAAATGAAAAGAGTACAGATTGAAAACAAAATATATAGCTATGTGGAAATGATCTCGTTGGGTTCCAACTCTGCTATTGCCCCAATGTCTTCGAACATCTCATCCCTTGCTGTTGGAAGAAGTTGATTGAACTGATCTGTACCATTTGAACTTTTGATTTTGGTAATAAAGCTGGTTGCAGGTGATCCAATGGGACATAGTCATATGCTTTAATCTATAACTTTTTCCTGGACTGCCCTTTCGGGTTTTCAGTCCACCAGGATACCCTTTCTTGCCCAAGTTTCCTTTTCAGGTTTTCGACTTGTAGGGTGTACAATCTTTTATATATATCCCTAATTTTTGCTCGAACCCTTTTGGTTTGCCGGGATGCCCTTATTTTTTCCTAGGCCAGTCAACCTAGCGGGCCAGTTTCATGCGTAGTATCTTTTGACTATATTCGCGTTCACAGGGTATGGGAAGTCTTCACCGTCCATGGTTGTTAGTATCATAGCACTGCTTGAAAATACTTTCTTAACAATAAATGGCCCTTCATAGGTGGAAGTCCATTTTCCCCTGGGATCACCTTGTGGTAGAATGATGCACTTTATTACCAAGTCACCAGCTTGTATACCCGATGTTTGATCTATTTTTTTGAATGCCTTGATCATACGCTTCTGATACATCTGAACGTGATAGATAATCGCGAGCCTTTTCTCGTCAATCAGATTCAATTGCTCTAGCCTAGTCTGAATCCACTCATCTTCGTCTAAATTTTCCTCTTACATAATTCTCAGAGAAGGAATTTGAACTTCAACGGGTAGGACAACTTCCATACCGTATACCAGAGAGAATGAGATTTCCCCAGTTGATGTTCATGCTGAAGTGCGATAGCCATGAAGAGAAAATGTTAAAATCTTATGCCAGTCTTTGTAAGTCACAACCATCTTTTGCACAATCTTATTTATATTCTTGTTGGCGGTTTCCACTATGCCATTCATCTTTGGTCGATACAGAGAAGAGTTGTGGTGATTGATCTTGAACTGCCTGCAGAGCTTAGTGATCATAGTGTTGTTGAGGTTGGTACCATTGTCTGTAATGATTCTCTCGGGGATGCCATACCAACAGATGAGGTTATGTTTAATGAACCGGGCGACCACATTCTTGGTAACAAAGGCGAACGAGGCTGCTTCAACCCATTTTTTAAAGTAGTCAATGGCGGTGAGAATGAAGTGATGTCCGTTAGAAGAGGTAGGCTTTATTTCTCCAATCATATCAATGCCCCACATTGGGAATGGCCAAGGAGCAGTCATGACATTCAAAGGAACCATAGGCACATGAACTTTATCAACATAGATATGGAATTTATGACAAGTCCTCGAGTGATGGTGACAGTCTTTTTGCATAGTCGACCAATAGTAAACTTCTCTCAAAATCTTCTTAGCCATAGTATGTCCACTGGAATGAGTACTAAAGATGCCTTCATGCATATCCCCCCATAGTTTTCTCTGCTTCCTTCTTGTCCACACAACGGGGGAGAGTTGAATCATGACTTCGCTTGTACAAAATTCCATTGCTCAAGAAGAACTTGGCTGAGAATCTTTGTAGGAATTTCTTGCAATTGATCGATGCCTCTTCAGGGTATTCTTGAGCTTCAAGGTATCTTTTCACTTCACGAAACCAAGGTTTTTCTTCTACTCCATCAGTATCAATTTCATAGCGGTGTGCCGGTTCATCGAATCTTTCAATGGTAATTCTGGGAGCCTCATTGTCCCATATGACCTTGAACATGGATTACATGGTAGCTAATGCATCCGCCCACTGGTTCTCTTCTCTTGGGATGTGCTCAAAAGTAATATCTTCGAAGTACGAAATCAAAGTTAGCACATGCTCTTCGTAAGGGATAATATTCATATGCTTTGTATCCCATTCTCCCTTGACCTGACTGATTACCAAAGCTGAATCCCCATATATGCTCTGGAACTTGATTCTTAAGTCAATAGCC
This sequence comes from Vicia faba, assembly GCA_948472305.1. NCBI lineage: Eukaryota > Viridiplantae > Streptophyta > Magnoliopsida > Fabales > Fabaceae > Vicia > Vicia faba. Next base: position 60,801 of record CATIWC010000924.1, on the reverse strand, counting down.
GCTTTAAGACCCAAGATGCATGCTTCGTACTCAGCCATATTATTGGTACAGTCAAAGCAAAGTATGGCAGTGAAGGGTGTATGGTAACCTTGAGGAGAGATAACTACAAAACCAATTCCATTTCCAAGTGCGTTATAAGCTCCATCAAAAACATAGTCCATCGAGATCCTAGCTCAGGTCCTTCACACGGTCTAAGTTCTCCACAATTTGTAATTAGCATGATGTTCTCATCCGGGAATTCGAAGTTCATAGATTGGTAGTCGTCTACAGCTTGATGCGCCAAATGATCTGACAGTACACTTCCTTTGATTGCTTTTTGAGTGGTGTACTGAATGTTGTATTTTGTCAAGATCATTTGTCATTAGGCTATTCTTCCAGAGAGAGTTGGCTTCTCGAATATGTACTTGATGGGATCCATTTTAGAGATCAATAGAGTAGTATGAGTCAACATATACTGTCTTAGTCGGCGAGCAGCCCATGCCAAAGCGCATCAAGTTTTCTCAAGCAGTGAATTTCTTATTTCATAGTCAGTAAACTTTTTGCTAAGGTAGTATATTGCATGATCTTTTAGACCAGACTCGTCATGCTGCCCCGGTGCACACCCCATTGAATTCTCTAACATGTTTAGGTACATGATTAAAGGTCTTCCTTCAACTGGTGGCATAAGAATTGGAGGTTCTTGTAAATACTCTTTGATTTTATCAAAGGCAATTTGACACTCGTCATTCCATTTTACTATTTGATCTTTCTTCAGTAGCTTGAAGATTGGCTCACAGGTAGCAGTCAAATGAGAAATGAATCAGGCAATGTAATTCAGTTGTCCTAAGAAACATCTGACCTCCTTCTCAGTACGGGGAGCCGGTATTTATTAAATATCTTTGACTTTTGTAGGATCAACTTCAATACCTTTACCACTAACGAAGAAACCTAGGAGTTTTCTAGACCTTACCCCAAAGATGCATTTGTTCGAATTTAGCCTTATCTTGTACTTCTTCAGCCTTTCAAATAACTTATAAAGAAGGTCAAGATATTTTTCTTTAGTCGGCGACCTTGCTATCATGTCGTCGATGTACACTTTGATTTTATTATGAATCATGTCATGAAATAAGGCTACCATGGCACATTGATAAGTTTCCCCAGCATTCTTCAACCCAAAAGGAATGACCTTGTAACAGAAAGTTCCCCACTGTGTGAAAAAGGTAGTTTTCTCCATGTCTTCAGGTGCCATCTTGATCTGATTATAACCTGAGAAACCATCCCTGAAAGAGAATACCTTATGTTGAGCAGTGTTGTCGATCAAAAAATCAATATATGGAAGTGGAAAGTCATCTTTGGGGCTTGCCCTGTTCAAATACCTGTAATCTACACACATACGTACCTTGTCATCTTTCTTTGGTACCAGAACCATATTAGAAATCCATTGCGGACATGATGTCACTGCTAAGTAACCTGCATTGAATTGTTTCATGACCTCAACTTTGATTTTCTCTGACATCTCAGAACGAATGCGACAAACCTTCTACTTAATCGAAGAACAACCCCCTTTCATCGGCAGACGATGAACCACAATATCAGTATTGAGCCTTGGCATGTCTTCGTATGACCAAGAAAATACCTCAACATAGTCGTGCAACATTTGAATCAATCTGCTCTTGACACTGACCTCTAAGTTGACGCCCATCTTGACCTCTTTTCTGTCTGTCTCAGAACCCAAGTTTACCACTTTGGCTCTTCATGTGGTTGGATAGCATTTTCTTCTTGTATTAAGAGTCTGGCATGTTCTCCAGGTATCTCACAATCTTCCTCACCTTCGTTCTCGGCTTGGTAGATCGGATTCTCAAAGTCATAAGCGACAAAAGCAAAATCGTTATCAACGAGATCTAGAGTGGATGGGGATCTGCAATGTAGTGTGTGGGTGTGTGTAAGAACACATATCTATTTTAAAGTGCAATAAAATAAAAGAAAGACAAAGAGCACAAAATTTGAATGCAAAACGTCTAATATTTTCATTAAATGAAAATATGACATATGAAATGACAACCCTTAACAAATGAACCAATTGTACCCCGGGAAAGACACAAGGTTTAAAGTCATTGTTTTAAAAGAAATTACATAACCAAAATTCTTAAAGCAATAAAAACAGAAATAGTTATTACTCCTGGCTGAAGGAGATAGGGAAAATGTATTCTGCTTTCCAATTGTCGAGTCTATTGTCAATGGTAGAAAATATCCAACTGGAGAAGTCACCATCACTGTCAGCGTCTTCTATAGCATTGATTCCATTGTTTCTGATACGGAACGAAGGTATTCCAGCCTGAGCGCGGCGAACAACCCTTTGACCCTCTGCAGCAAAGCCCAAACCAAACTTATCAGATTTGTAGGGGATATCAGAAAGCTGACCCCAAACAGTACAACCACCTTCTTCTATAGTTGCTTTGGCATCTTTCAAGGAAGACATCTTGTGTGGAACCCTGGTAGTCTTTGGAATGGAAGAGATATCTTCAACAACAACAGGGGGAATTACTTCAAAAGCTTGACAGGGAGTATCGATGAATTCTTCGTCCATATCCATGTACTAGAATGAATTCAGGTGGCTGACCATATACTCCTCTTCTCTACAGACATTAGCAATCTCCCCTTTTACAGGATAGTTTAATTTCTGGTGTAAGGTGGAGGTAACAGCGCCTGCCCCATGGATTCTGGGGCGTCCTAGTAGACAAGAATAAGCTGGTCGGATGTCCATTACATATAAGGTGGATTCAAAGATTTGTGAACCCACTTTGATCGGGAGGTCCACTTCTCCATGTACCATTATTTTTGATCCACCAAAGGCTCGAACTATAATGTCGCTAGGTTTCAGCACAACCCCTTCATAATCCAGTCTGTCAAGAGCTCCCTTTAGCAGGACATTTAGGGAAGAGCCAGTATCAACTAACACATGAGCCAAGGTAGTACCCCTACATTCAATGGAGACATGCAAGGCCGTATTATGTTTTCTCCCCTCCAGAGTCAGGACAACATCGTAGAAACCTAATCCATTGTCAGTCGTTAAACTAGCCACATAACTTCCAAATTGACTGACAGAAATCTCTTGTGGTACATGAGCAGTCTTCAAAAATTTCATTAAAGCGTGTGCATGGGCTTCAGAACACAGTAGCAAGGATAACATAGAAATTGGATGGGGTCTTCCCCAGCTGTTCAACAATTTTGTAATCGCTTCTTCGGATGATTTTCAAAACTTCCTCTAACTCTTGTCCAGTGGTGTCCTTGACTATAGCTTTTTTTGGTGCCTCCTTTTTGACAGGCTCTATCATTGGCTCTTTACCTCGAGCTTAGATAGTTGTCTTGGTAAATGTAACTTGAAAAGATGGATAGATTTCATGGGAGAAAATCCTTCCACTTCTAGTAATTTTTCTAGTCCCCGCAATATTGTCAATATTAGGATGAACCTCTTCATCATATTCGTCAAAAAACTCTTGTTTAACACCATGGTAATAGACGTCAGACCCATAATTTCATGGAATAGACTTCTCCAAAGAATATGGGATGGGCCCAAGTTTTGTAATGATTAAGGGAGCATATCTTGGATTGGCAGTAATCCTTACAGGACCCTTGGAGGTGATCTTGAAAGGAGTACCAGATATGACAGACAAATCTCGGCACAAATTCTCAGTAGTTGGGAGTTTTTCAATGAGAATAACATGTTCATCCATCATGCGTTAAATTCCTTCCTTCAGTAGCCCACATCCATTGGGTTGAACCATACAACAAGAACATTCTTTAACATAACCCAAAAATAAACCGGCTTGTAACAAATTCTTCTTGACTGTTGAGAGAGGAGTAACCACATCATTTATGGAGGTAACATACAAAACATCTTCAATAGCGCTTATGCCTTTGTCATGCTTCGGCATAGGAGCAATAATCACGTTTGGAGTCTCAATAGGGTCGAACTCAATTTCCTTGTTATCAATCATGTCTTGGGTTTTTTTCCAGGGCCCAATAATTGTTGGTGTCGTGCCCAAGACTGTTCGAATGATAGGCACACTTCGCATTTGGATTGTACTTCAGAGAGGATGTGTTGGGATTAGGAGGAGGATCCTGCAGTGTTATGAGGTTAGCCTTTAACAAATGTTGCAATGCTTGGGCCAATGGCATATTAATCCTGGTAAACTGCCTCCTCGGAGAGTCTGACCTACATTGGTTGCCTTATTGTTGTTGTTGAATAGGCGCCAAATTAGAAATCAACACTGCTCCCACAGACTGATGGCGGTTATTTTTACTATGACTCTTCTGGCCATAGACAAAATTGGTTTCTTTCTTACCAATGAATGGCTTCTTCACGGTACTAGAGGATGCAACCATCGAAATCTTCCCGCTCTTGATACCACTTCCAACTTGTTCGCCATTCAAAATCAGCTCAGTAAACCCTGATGAAGAACTCCCAATCAGCAAATTAAAGAATGAATCAGTTAGAGTTCCCATGAACATATCTACTAATTCCCAATCAGTCAAAGGAGGTTTCACCCTTCCGGCTAAATCCCTCCATTTTTGTGCATACTCCTTGAACCCTTCATTCGAGCCCATGAACATATTTTGCAATTGTACTCGAGTCGGTGCCATGTCAGCATTATATTGATACTTCTTCTAGAAAGCAGTAGCCAAGTCTTCCCATGTGTGAATGTTGGTTCCTTCCAGTTGATAGAACCATTCAAGTTGAGTGCCGGTCAAACTTTATTGAAAGAAGTGAACCCATAATTTCTAGTCAACAGTATGAGGTTAGATTTTTCGAACATACGACCTCATAGGAAGTTTGGGAAAATAGACCGCATCATATTTAGCAAAGACGGGGACCTTGAACTTGTGATGGATGACCACCCCTGGGATCAGACCTAGCTCTCCAAAATCTAATCCAGGCACTTTCTGGATTTCCACCGCTTTGAGTCGGTCTTTCAACTGCTTGTATTTGTCATTTGCAGGAGGGTACTGTTCGTCGGAGTAGTCTTCATCCTCGGAATCCTGATTCTTTCTATCTTCACCCTTGACACTTCTGCCATCCTCCTCTTGGTTGTCGTCTTCCTCAGAGGAAACATCATTCACTTGAACTGGTTGAGCAGGACCTTTGAATCTTCTCCCCATGTTGAGGATAACAACCCGCTTCTTAGTCTTCTTTTTAGTGGTGAGGAGCGCCATCGTCTCTTGTTGCCCTTTGGCTAGATTCAGCAGAGTCTCTTAAAATTGTGCATGTTGAGTTTGGAGATCCTTGACAGTTTGTTCGAGAGCCATCTTATACTAAAATAAATAGTAAATAGATGAGGAAACCTGTATTGGAAAACCTGCTTACACTACGCCAAAAATAATTTTTAGCAGCACATAAAAGAAAGCGCTTTTGGAAAAAAGCACTGCTGTAGGTTTTTAAAAAAATTCGCTTAAAAAAGCGCTTTCAAAGGGTGCCTTAAGAAAGCGCTTTTCAAAAGCGCTTCTAAAGGTAACCCTTAGAAAGAGCTTTTTGGGAAGCGCTGCTAAAGTTGGTCTTTCAGAGGGTACCTTAAGAAAGCGCTTTTCAAAAGCACTGCTAAAGGTCAGCCTTAGAAAGCGCTTTTCCAAAACGCTGCTAAAGCTGGCCTTTAGAAAGCGCTTTTAAAAGCTCTTCTATAGGATATGCTACGAAAGTGCTTTTTGATGTAATCCGGAAAGGTAGATTAGCCTTCAAAGGAGGAACCCTCTTCACAATCTCTTCACCTTAATCCAAATCAAAACCCTAGCGCCATTCAATTCACCCCAATTCCAATGTCAGATCCATACGAACGTGCAAAATGTTATAAATTAGCCTTCAAAGGAGGAACCCTAGCAACTAGACAAAAATCCATAGACAAAAAGCGAAAGAAAAAGAAGAACAAAATCGAAAACCATAACCCTAACACCGAATAAGAAACCCTAGTAGACGAAGAAAAAGAGGTAACCGTTGAAGGATCTGAGCCGTCGGAGTACACAATTGACGCGGCAAAGAAAATGAAGTACGATCAGCTTTTTCCGGTGGAAGCTAAGAAATTCGGGTATGAACCGAAAAGTAAGGCTAAATCGATTGAAGAAGCGCTCGATGATCGTGTCAAGAAGAAAGCTGATTGTTACTGTAAATATTGTAATTGTAAGTTTCGCTTTTCCGATTTTGAATTTGTTTTGTGAAATCGTAACTGGAAAAATGTATTTGAATTTCTTGATTGTTAGTTAGGTTTTGTTATTATGCCCAGTGATGTATCAATATACTATTGAACGGTTACACGGTTTTATTCACAACCTTTTTGCATTTCCCTCTCTCTCTATCTTACTCTCTCATCTCTCTCTTAGTCTCCTCCTCTGTGTGTTCTTGTGTGTGTTTGTGTGTGTGTGTTGGAACACAAGGAGGTTGTGAATGAAACTAGTGATGACAATCGTAGATGATTCTATAAGCTATGAGATCTGAGGGCTTTTGGATACATCTATTTTCGTTTGTTACTGATAATTTCAATTTCTCAATTGTGTTATTTAAGTATGTGTGCTAATTTCAATGAAATTTATTATACTAGTATCCTCTGTTTTCAACAATGGTTGCTGTTGCGATTCAAATTTTCTCTGGTTGAGAAGAGTTAAATGGGATTTGTTTTATGCCATGTTTTTGGTGAATGATAATTTTTGCACTGGGCTCTGAGCAGTTTTATACAGCAGTTTTGATGGAAATGCTAAGCCTAGAAGCTTTTTCTGACTCATTGCATTACCATTTTTCGTATATACACTGATCATCTATTTGATATAGGCTTTCTTCTTTAATTTGATTTATTTGTTTATCGTATTTTACATGTTTGTTACTATCATGTTTGATTTTGCATTTCCTTGTTATGACTTATTATTAAAAACTCTGGTTTTTCTCATGCATGTTCCTCAATTTTTGGTCTTTTTCATGATTTCATACTGTTAGAACAGATTTCAAGGTTTCTGAATTAAATTTGTTTACTTGCTTGTTGTGTTTATTTATCCGTATCTTAACTAACATGTGTAATTACATTCCCTTAATTTTAAACGATTTCCTGCCCAATGATGTACAAATAGACTATTGAGCGGCTAATGGGTTTTATTCATAACCTGATCTGCCCTCTTTCTCTCTCTCTCTCTCTCTGTCTCTCTAACTCCCCATCTCCATCTCCATCTCCTTTTGTTTGTGTGTGTGTGTGTGTTTTGATTCATGTTTAGTTATAACCTCAACTTTGAAAGGTGCAAGATGGTTATGAATAAAACCTGTGATTAAGGTCGAAGATGAATTTTATAAAGCTATGAGATCTGAGGGCTTTGGATTCCTTGTATATTTAATATCTTATAGCGCTTTTAAAAGTATCCTATAGCAGCGCTTTTAATATCTTAGGTAACCTATGAAAGCACTTTTTCACAAAAAACGTTGTCTAAAAGACCACCTATGAAAGCGCTTTTCCAGAAAAAAGCGTTGCTAAAAGCCTACTTAAGACATCGCTTTTCCAGAAAAAAGCGCTGCTAAAAGAAAACTTATGAGAGCGCTTTTCCAGAAAAAGCACTGCCTTAGGTAGACCTCTGAAAGCGCTTCTTCATAAAAAAGCGCTTCCAAAAGCCTACTTAAGAGAGCACTTTTTTTAGAAAAAGTGATGTATTAGGTAGACCTACGAAAGCACTTTTCATTAAACAAAAAGCGCTGCTAAAACCTATAGCAGTGCCACCTTAGAAAGCGCTTTTAAGCACTTTTAAAGGCCAAAAAAAGCGCTTTCGTAAGTCTTTTTTGGCGTAGTGTTATGAAATGATGTATGATATGTGGATGCAATGTTTTCAAGGACCTTAGGAGATTTAAATTTTCTAGCCAAGAGGAAACAAAAACAAATATTTCATTAATTAATTTTAAAATTACAATTGCCTCTTAGGCTTACAATGAAAAGAAAAAGAGTCTCAAAGAGATAACAACATGAACTTCTAAACCCTAAGAATCAAGTCTCCCACAGCCGCTTCCTCTTCATGTCGATGTACGCATTAAGGATTTGCTCCTCGTGAAGTTGCTTTATGAGCTCCAACAATTTCTTCTCACTTGCATAAAATTGAGCTTCAAAGGTGTCTCATTCTTCCTTGAGTTGAATCCCAGATTTCTGCAATTCTTAGAGGTCAGTAGGCATGTCCAGATATAGGATGGTATAAGGTGTATCCCCCTCAACAACAATCTCCATAATTACTGGTAAGACAGTGGGATATGGAATCATGAGGTTTTGAGCATGAGATCGTACCCACTTGAGATATGGCTCCAAAGGGATAGAATTCTTATGTCCTAAAGTCTTGCTATCAATATTGTTTACCATGCCCAAAGCTCGTATAAACCTTTGACGATAACCTTGAAAATCATTCTCGTAGTCGAACATAATACCGTGGATAACTGCGTCATGAGGACCATCTTTTCGAGCATAACCAAATTGTCGTAGAGCCAGAGAAGGGTTATAAGCAATACCTCCCCTAATGCCAAGGAGTGGAACATTAGGGAATTCCCCACAACGATCAATGATAGTAACATCTTCCAGAGATCGGGAACACCAATAGATATCCAAATAAGAGAGCGACATTATCCTTTGAGATCACCTTAAACCTCATTCATTCTTCAATACTGATCGAGGAAGGTACAAAATAAACAACCTAGATAACAAAGGTATGCAACATATAAGAGTTCCTCGCTTCCTCATAGTACGAGTATAAAGAGAATGTATAATTTTTCCAAGCAAGGTAGGCACAGGGTTACGAGAAAGAAATATTTTGATGGCGTTTGCATCTATGATTTGGTATGGATTAGGGAATATCACCAACCCATAGATCAACAAATCCAAGATTTATTCGAAATCTTGAAAACTCATAGAATCCAAAAACAGTCGAGCCTTCCCTAACAGAAATTTAGCTAGCAAACCCTTGACTCCACTCCTTGTTTCCCAATTTGATACAATGTCAGACCGCTTCAAATATAGGGCTGCTATAATTTCTTCAGGTTGTAGATCTTCATCTAAACCGGTGAAAGGTATTTGATTGAGAACAGACACTCCCAGTAATTGAGAAAACTCCTCTATTGTGGGTACCAACTGATAATCAGGAAAGGTGAAACAGTGATGTACAAGGTCAAAGAAATAGAATAGAATACTCACCATATCTTCTTCAAAACCCGGGGTAACCAAACTGAGTAGTCGACCATACCTTTTGATGAATGGAGAGATTTAAAGAACCCTTGAGACCGACCCCTTAAGTTGAGAAGGTATCCTCACAGAACTGATTCCGACAGTGTTTCTACGAGCGGAAGCCATAACCTACAAAACAGAACAAAGATAAATTCTTAGGTCCTTGAAATGGTTAGTGAATATGATATGTGCAATGATGTCATGATGTTATGATTTCATGTTCAACCAATTAATCATACACAAATAAAACAGACAAGGCCTTAGGTTTAGGCTTGCATAGAGTTTATAGGTAAGTACCCTCTTGAAGTTTTAGTTGGATCAACCTGTCCTAAAAGAAGTAACCGGGTTCTAGGAGCCTCAATATCACTGATCTTTCTCTCATACATTGTTTCAGCACAAGCATCAAAATTGCGACCGAAATATCCCAAGAGTCCAATCTCAATGAGTGTAACATCGAGTATCAAACAACTTTAGTCTGCACTAAAGCCAACTATCTCACTACTTTCTAATGGCTAAGTTATGTCAACTAAGATTCTAAAGTCAGTTAGTGCTTATGACACCATGCGGTAGCCCATTATTCTCCTTGACTAACTCAAGGGACACCAGCGCAAATCAATGTGTCACACTAACGTAGTCATCTTTTCAACCATATCAGTCTACACCGTACAATTTCCACGATATATTTCTACTTACCAAAAATGCCCCTAGATCCGGGTATAGGATATATACAGTAAATAAACCCAAACAACCTTTTAAAAGTAAAGCAGATAAGTCAAACAATGAAAGTATTTAAATGTGAAATATCTCTAAGGTAACCCCACTTTTAGTATCTCCCTAGCAGAGTCGCCAGTTCTGTAATACGGTGGGAGAACTGACTTTTGGGTTTGCGTTTTATCGTATATGTTGTGGATAGAAAGGGTCACCATCGACTTTTCTTTTATCTAATAAAGGAAAGGGTGAAAAGAATAGGAAAGAAATTTGAGAGTTTTTCTTGAGTTCGGGGGGTAGGTTATGAAAAGGGAAGGTGTTAGTACCATTTTCATCCGTAGTTATCTACGGGCTCTTAATTGCTATCTCACTTTGAAATGCTTTGTATTTGTGTATGTTTGAAAATATTTTGAAAATGCCTAAGTACGAAAATTTTGTAATGATTCTCGTATCATTGAGAATGTATACAAAATGTTTGTTTTGAAAATATTTATGAAGGAGATTATTGTTTTGTGGAAATATGTTTTGAAAATGCCAATTTAAGGAAATTTGCTTTATAATAACCCTTGTATCAATCCTCAAGAGTTTTTATAAAGTGTTTTGAAAGTAGTTGTTTTTGAAAGTGTGAAGTGTAAAGATTGTTTTATTTTGTAAAACATTCATGTTCAAGTATGCTACTTTGAAAGCTTGTAACTTCTTCATCAAGTAACAAATTTTCTTTCTCCAATGCTCAAACACACGAGAATGTTCCATACTACAACTTTGTCAATGAGGGTTGATCTCTAAAAATGTATAGATTTGGAGATATGAATTAATGGAGTTAGCACCTCAAAATTGTCGAAATCTCAAACACTTAGAAAATTTTTTGAAGTATTTATTTTAGTCCAAAGTACCAAAGTTAACAGGAATTTTTTACCAAGATCCCATCTGATTCAAGGAAAATGTTCAACATGAAAGTTGTAGAGAATGTTTCAAGCTTTCCAAAATGTCCAAGAGCAAAAATTTATCATGCTTGAGCTAGGAGAATCGAAGAGATGAAGTTGGATGTCCAAAGTTGTATTATAGGTCATTTTTGTGACAAACTTATGATCAAATCTCCAAGCCATGCCTTGCAATGTTGCATTTAAGGCCTCTTAACCTCTAAATCTATCCATGATCATAAGATTACACGAAATATTGAGGCATTAAAAAAGGATTAGAAGCTTTATCCAATGCATCATTCCATTTTGGCACAAAGTTAACGTTGCTATTTTGATAAAGTTGCTTTAATCACCAAAATTGCTCCTTGAGCCCATACATTATTGCTTCTGACTTCAAAACATCTCTGCACCAAGAAGCAACCATCTGCAACCTGCAAAGCACCCCTAAAATCAGGCCATGCTCACATTGGAACCATAACTTTCATGTACCTTCACTTATAATCCAACTAAACTAACATTTGTTTGAGAACTCCATTTGAACTGATTTCTTCTCTCACAAACCATAAATCTTTCCTATAAATATAAGGCCTTGCTTTTGAATTCAAACACACCTCTATTCTCCAATTCACTTCCTCACACAAAGCTCATTTTCTCTCAAAACTACAAACTTTCAAATTTGCAAAAACCTTCAAGTCTTTGTAACTAGATCACTCACACAATTCACATACATCATATCAAAGTTGTCATAACTTCAAGTTTGCTTTTGTAACACCTCCATCATCATCTCCAAATCTCACTTTTCCATACTTGCATTGATGTTGGTTGGAAGGATTGAGAAGGCTTCAGGGTATTCTATTGATCACAATCTATTTCTGGGACATCATGCAAGCTACCCAATTTGTTTTCTTACTTCTGTAGCCACTGAGGAAGAGCATTAGACTCTCTCTAATATGTAAACTACTAAAAACGCGTAAATAACAATGCTATGGTCACCACGGTTCTTTCCTACATCGTGGTGACATCTTTAAACTAAGGCGCTACCATATTATTTTTGTTTTTTGATTAAAAATTAATTCTATATAACAACGGTTTTGGAGCCAACAGTGGTGATACCATCAAGTCTTCATGGGTTCAAATCTCAGCTTACTCATATCTATATATTATTCCTTTAAGATTTAGTCGTGCCTTTTCATATTTTATAAAATAATAAACTTAAAGGGTTATGACTACGGTTGGTTTGTTCCATTGTTGTGATATATTTATAATAATTAAATACTTATCAATACGGTTGATAAATAACTGTTGTGAAAAAATTTACCCAAATATAAGCGAGTTAACTCTCACTTATTGACAGTAGTGATGTTTCCTCCACACTGAAACCCTAGCACCCATTTTTTCTCTTTTTCTTAGCCATTTTCCGTGAATCTTGTGCTTCATACGTTAAGGTATTCTTCTTCTTCCATTTTCTCTATTATCTTATTTTTTGCTTGTTGTTTTTTTTATTGTTCTCATTTTTTCACATTCGTCTTCACAACTTTGTCTATGGGACATATTGTTTGTGTAACTATGGAAAAAAGTACAAGAAGCATGAAGCTATAATGGAAACTTATCTTGTACTTCTTCTTCATAGCTTCACAAGCAAGATGATTTTCATACTATGTTCACGTGTTGATAAATTCATATTGATTCCTATTCCAAGATTATTTTAAATAAAAGGTGTGTAATATGGTGGGAGAACTGATTTTTGGGTTTGTGTTTTATCACAAATGTTGCGAATAGCAAGAGTCGCCACCGACTTTTCTTTTATTCAATAAAGGAAAGGGTGAAAAGAACATGAAAGACCTTTGAGAGTTTTTCTTGAGTTCGGGGGGTAGGTTATCAAAAGGTAAGGTGTTAGTACCCTTTTCATCCGTATTTATCTACGGGCTTTTAATTGCAAGCTCACTTTGAAATTCTTTATGTTTGTGTATGTTTGAAAATATTTTGAAGATGCCTAAGTACGACAATTTTGTAATGATTCTCGTATCATTGAGAATGTATACAAAATGTTGTTTTGAAAATATTTATGAAAGAGAGTGTTATTTTATGGAAAGATGTTTTGAAAATGCCAATGTAAGGCAACTTGCTTTATGATAACCCTTATATCAGTCCTCAAGAGTGTTTATAAAGTGTTTTGAAAGTAGTTGTTTTTAAAAGTGTGAAGTGTAAAGATTGTTTTATTTTGTGAGCAAGCGATTACAAGTGAAATACCTAGTCAAAAAGTCTTTGTTCTTTTCCTCCTCCTTTAAATAATGCTACCCTACCATTAGTTAGTAGAGAGCCCTATCATTGGATGTGAGGGACATGCGTGGGTCATCATACAGTCATAGAAGGCAACTTGTAGGATAGTTTAGCAATTATCATAAGGGACTAAGATCGTTTACCGAACGTAACATCGAAGGTTCATTGAGGGACTATGATCTTTAAACCGAGGGTCTTTGCTTAAACATCTCACGTTCGAGGGACAAGACTATTTAAATCTGAGGCAACAAGTGAGGTTACCCTAGAGGTGCGTGTGTGCGAAGTGTTTTGATTTCAGTTATTTTTGTCTTGAGATTAGGTTTTCTAATGTTTGCTTTTAGTATTGCCATACAAATCCTAATTACTAACAGTAATAAGGAAAGTAGTAAATTGTGAAAATTAAATGTCCTACGCTATTACAACGCTTCGGGGATGGGGTTACAAGTTTATGAATGGGGGAGGAAAGCAATAAACCCTAATTTGTATATTACATGCTTTGAGCATTTACAATATTGGGAAATATTAATGCGAAAAATAAAGTGCGCGAAGATGGTGAGAAGGGGAAAGATGTAAAAACCCTAAAAAAGTTCTAAGTATTTTAAGAAACTATTTTGTTGTTTCTTTGTTTAGAAAATATTTGGAATGTGAGACAAAAATTAGACCTACTCCTAATTTTACTTACAATTTAAAATAAGATAAATTATGATTAAATTAATTAATTTTATTTATGAAAATTAAATTAATAAATTAAAATCTAAATAATTCTAAGTATTTTAGAATTTTTTTTTGTATTTGTTTTCTTTTTTAGGAAAATAATTGAAGTATAAAAACTTAGTCTTTAATAAAATAAAATCAAGGTGATTAAAATAAATTTTTATTTGTCAAAAATTAAATTAATTGACTAAAAACCTAAATCTAATTATTTATCATTTTTATGATTTTTTTATTAAAATAAAATTAATTAAAAAAAGGAAAATTTTAATTAAAATAAAATAAAGAAAATTGAAAAGGGCCAGTAGTGTAAGCAAAACGGGAGTGAGAAAGAAGTAAAAATATCCTGGCCCAACAATAGGTTTTTGTTTGAAAGTAAAAAATAAAAATAAATATTAGAATGGGCCTGTGTTGTAAGAAATTTGGGGAGTATAAAAAAGTAAAAATAAAAAGGCCCAAGTCAGGGAGGCCCAGGCGCCTGTTTGAGATTCCATGTGGGCATCTCAATGGGGTGCATCATGGTCATACGTCTTGGTGCATTGGATCTGCCTTGAATTAGATCTAACGGTGATGAGATGAGGGCATATGATGGACTCATATAAGCTTTGTGCGCTGGATCTGTAAGAAATATGTGAAAAAACATAAAAGGGTACCATTGGGGCTTGAACCCAGGTCCCTTACATCAGCGCGCGTTTCTTTTACCACTGGGGTGGCTGTTTGATCCAGTTATGAAACATCCACCAATAAATATATTATAAAACCGTTTTAGAATTTTGAAATGCCCACTTCTTCTTCTTCCTCGCGCCAGACATCAACATCACCATTTTTTATTTTCAAACTCTTCCATTTCTCAATCATTTTAATAAATGTAAGCATGAAAGTTGTTTATTTTTTCACCATGAATCCAACCATATAACTTTCAAAATCCAAAGATCAAATGTTAGGATGAATTTGTTTGGTACCAATCTGAAACCTTATTTTTTCAGAAACTTCAATTTTAAAATTCTCATCATAGTTAACATAAATGAAAACTAAGGACAGGGTTAGTTTCAGGGCATTGATATCTACATTTTTGCTTTAGAAAATAAATGCAAATGATGCTTGTACAAAGATTTCAAAGTTTGGAAAACTTACCTCTTGATACGATATCTAAATGCTTTTTACACGACTTCCAAAGGTGAAATAATGATTTGGTGAGCTTGCTTAGACCATGAGGAAGCTATTTGGATGCTTGCTTGGTGTTGAGAATGGTTGAATCACTCCAACCAAGTCAAGTTGCACAACTCTATTTTTGAGTTTGGAAGATGATGGAGATGGTGTTACAGTGATGAAATAGGTCTTTGGATGAGTTCTATATGAGTTATATAAACTTTGTAAATGATTTAGAGTGAAAATGCACGAGTGGATTGAGTGTTTGGTGTTCAAGGTCAGAAGTTGCAACAAATGGAGTTTTATATGTAGCTTCTGATTTTGAGAGGTTTTTGAGGTTTTGTCTTCGTGTCTTGGAATGAAAATAGACCTCTTATTTATAGGCAAGAGGTTTGAGGTCCAAAGCTGGTTAGGTTTGAAAGATCACATGTTATGGCTTGGTTGCTTAGTTATGAAGCAAACTTGAAGATCATGGCCCTAATGCCTTGTACCTTGTCTCATAGAGTGGTTAGACACTTTAAACATGTTCCTCTAAGGTTTTTAGGTTGAGTGTGATCATAACAAATAAGTTAGAGGCTCAAGAAGTTGACTTTGTGTTTAAAGTGATCTTTATGGAAATGGATATGGAGCTTTTTGCAATTTCATCCAAAAATGGTATGATCAAGTGGATAAAGCTTCAAATCCTTGTGTAGTGCACCATAATTTTGTGTAAATATCTGATTATGTGGAGACTTAGAAGCAACATGGCCTGAAAAGTGAGATTGCATGGTAAGGTTATGAGATTTGGTTATGAACTTGTCACAGAAGGACCTATAATTCAATAATGGATGCCCAACTTCATCTCTTTAAATATCCTAGTTCAAACATAATAAAATTGTGTTCTTTGACATTTTGGAAAGCTTGAAACATTGTCTACGACTTTCATGTTGTGAGTTTTTTCTAAATCAAATGTGAACTTGGTGAAAAATGGCCAAGAAGGTAGGACAAAAAACTGATCAAAACTTGTAAAATCATTTCTAAGTGTTGGATAAAAAACATCCTAACTTCATGAGCTTATATCTCTTAATCCAAGCACTTTTTTGAGAATCATACCACATTAACAAAGTTATAGAATTCATCAATCCCTACAACTTTCATGTTGAAAGTTTTCCTTGAATCAGCTTGCATCTTGAGGAAACTTGCCTGTGAAGTTAGGGTGTTTGTTAAGAATAAAAACACTTAGAATTTTTCTAAGTGTTAAATTTTTTTTCAAATTTGACTTTTGTTGACTTTTTGATTTCTTCATGACCAAGTTTGATAGTTTTGAATATCTTGATGATTCTTGACTTTTGATTTCCAATGTTGACCAAAAAGTCAAAGTTTGACTTTTGAGTGACTGTTGACTTTTTATCAGTTGATTCAAATTCTTCAACTATCAATCACTCGCATCTTTGGAAATATTTTGAGCCATGTAATTAGGTAAATATGTTATATTTTATTCCTTAAGATCATGCTTCAAGCCATTAGATCATGCACTAGGTCAACAGTCAATGATCAGTCATTTTTAATCAAAACCCTAATTTTGGAAATTTTTGACCTTTGATGATTTGAGGGTTTTCCTTGAGAAATCATGGTCAAACTTTGATCAAATGATGAATATCACTTCAAAATTTTGTTGTTGACAAAAAATCTTGAATTTTGACTGTATATTGACCATAATTGACTTTTTTTACCCAATATAGTTGATTTTCAGTCATCTGAGCAATTGACTTGTGATGCAAAGCTTGAAACTTGACACGAGAATTGTTGAAGACCTATGATGAACCATGAAATTAATTTCAGGCCCTTGCAACTCCATCTTCCTTGAGAAACACCAAACCCTAATTATGGATTCATTGCTTAGGAGGAGGTTTGACCAGTCAACTCTTGAAAGTTCTTGAGTATTTGAGAATCTTGGAAGAATGCCTTGAAGAAAATGGGAGGGAAAATTTTGGGGTACAACAAGGTGCGTCCTGGAAACTTATAATATATATTTTTCTTTGCTCACAAATTCATAATATCTGGTTCTGTTGTATGATGTTGTTTGAGTTTATTATATTCTATGCAGATTATTTGTTTCACTAACCCTCACTTAAAATACATTCATTTAAATTGACATAGATACTATAATCTTAATATCAAAATTGTATTTGAAAACCAACTTGTATCAATCATTGTTTTCGAATTGCATGCGTCTTATCGTTCATTTCGTGCTCTTTTACCTATAGATTATGGTATAATGACTTGGCTCCTCAGATGCATCGTTGTCTTAGATTATAATTAAATTTCATTAACTATAATTTATTAGATAGTTTGCCTCTTCACCAACAGTAATGATCGTAAAATTTACGATTATAAAAATTACAATGATAAGTGATGATGATGAGACAGGTTATCCAATGTCTTATTGTTATGGATATTTAACTATAATCGAAGATAATGATGTATCGAAGGAGTTAGATCAATAAACCACAATATACATGTAAAAGAGCATGAAGTACAAGATGAGATGCATGCAATCAGAAAAAAATGGTTTGTTTAAGTTGGTTTTCAAGAATAGCTTAATTTTCAGATTATAGATTTCTTCATCAATTCGAAAGCTTGTATTTTTTTAGTGAGCTGTATGGAAAAACAAGCAATCTACATATTATATAATAAACTCTAGTGACTTTTTCACAACGGTTATATATTATAACCGTGATCAAAGGTGATTTATGATTTATATAATTTGTGTTGATGGGTTTCAAACCCAGTACCTATGTGTAAGTATCACAACGGTGGATAAGTATAACTGTTGTGATAAGTGGCGCATGTCCTACCCTTCAATAACAGTTTCCAGACCGTGATAGAAATAACAAACTTATAACCACACCCTACTCAACAACGGTATGACCCACATGATGATACCCCTTTCCCAACCGTTGTTATATGGGTTTTCCATAGTAGTGGTAAGGTTACTTGAACTCGTAACTCTCTTTTTATGCATCATTAATGTCCAGTTTCTGAAGCAAAAATTCAGTGTGTGATGTGTTGATCCTAAACCCTATGCCAATTGGACCTAACAATATATGTGTGTGAAGTTGTGTGCAACTGAAATAATTTTAGAGTTCACGTTTATGTAAAAATTCGTGAGCTATGATTAATATTAATTCGCTCTGATTGTATTTCTGGATTCCTTGCAAAACTTTGAGTAAATTTCATTTTTACATCTCTGAGTTTAGTTGAGAATTGAGAGAGTTGAGTTTTTGTCCATGGATGTTGCTGTTGTGAAGTCGCAAGGAAGAATAAGATGGATGGTGCGGGTTTTCCACTTTTAAAAATCTAGTTCATGTTATGTTTAATGCAAGTCATATTATTAAGGGATGAGAGCATAGTACCGCTGATCAAAGAGTCTGTGTTGCAAGCGAGAGGGCCAGGGTTCGATGCAATGTGAACCCCCCCCCCCCTTTTACATTTTTTTCCATTTTTCGTTATGTTTTACTTTTCAGGGTTTTGTTTCAAATATATTATCATGGGTATGCTTGTTATCACCACTGAGCGCATGGATAAGTGGATAGTATTTTGATTGGTAACCCCAAGGGCACATGTTCAAGCCTTGGCAACCCATTGCTTATTTTTTTCCACTTGTTTTTGTTAACTTTATTTCACCATTCTCTCCTAATTGATTCTCTGATCAAATCAATTCATTTTAAATGATTTTTGTACACTCCTTATTTATCTACCCTATTTTGTGAATACATGAAAAAAAATCCCAAAAATAATATTTGTTTCACTTATTTTTATTCAATTTAAAATTAGTCTTTTTTAGGTGTTTTAAAAGATTTTATGGTGTTCTTTTGCTCGATTCCTCTTGCTTAATTGGTCATTTGTGTTTAAGTAACCATAGTAAACTTTGTTTGAGTTTTCCCTTGATGTTGGTGATATGTTTTAATTATTTTGATCTAGGTTTAACATGCTTTAATGATTAAACTTTGTGTTTTATAACTTTAAAACCCTAATTTGACCATGTCTCTTTTCTTCTAAGTGAAACGTCTTGTTGATCTCATTTGTTTTCTCTATGATGATATTTTGATACATGTCTACTATGAGTTTAATCCTCCTTGGATCACATGTTCATATATTCTCCTAGCTTGGATACCATGGCTTTGTTTGGTTTTAAACTTTGATGACTACTTTGTTTGAATTCTCTTGTTGTTTAAAGTTGATGTTTGACATGATAAAATGGTTATTTTCCTTGCCATGTACCTTATGTGTTTGTTTACATACCCATGTTATCCATGTTTGATTGCTTTGTTAAAATATGATTCCATTTTTTTATATTTTGTCACAACTTTTACTTGATAAACATGTTGACTTCCCCCTTTTAATATTTATCCATCTTTGATTTAACTTTTTCTTAAGTGACTCTCTTGGAAGCCATGTTATTTTGTGATCTTATCCTTAACACTTGTGATGTATGTGTTTGCTCTTATAGTAGTAATTAATGTTTTGTTATGTCTTGTGTCAAAATCCAAGGAAAAGGGATAATATTGTTGACTTTTTTTAGTCATAAGCATGTGCATTTCTTTAGGTTTACCCTTGTTTGTTTTCATTCATATATTAACCTTGTAATTTTTTATACTCGCCCTATATATCCTTATGTACTCTAAAAAACCCTTTTTCACTTAACCCTAAAAAATCTTAATTTTCAAACTTTCACCGCTTTCATATAAAAACTTTGACTTTGTGTCATTGCATTTTCAAAACTATTTTTATTTAATAAATGCTTCAATATAGTTAAGCATATTAAAACAATTTTAAAAGACTAAAAGTGACTTAACCTCATCCAAATATTTTCGCCACTTGGCTTTTCAATTTAAAACCTTTTCTTAAAGATATTATATATAAATCCTCTTTATAGTTGAGATATGATTCTCCTATCCCCATAGTAATGATTGAAGCAAATGTTGACTCTTTCCACATGAAGAAATTAGTGGCAACTTGTTGATCTTATATCCAAGTTAGTATCCCTTCCTTTATGATGATGCAAGATCCATCTTCTCTTATTTGTTGTGCTATTAGTTGAGCACTCTCCCTAAAAGATGATGAAATATCTCTTATCCTAAAATTAACCACAACAAACTCTTTTGTTATTTTTACCACGAACTATGAGGTTTTGATCCTTAATTGCTACATAGGTATAAGACTATGTATTTCCACAAAAAATATAATAAAACATACATCTTTTCTCATCACTATAATCATTTACAAGAAAGCAATTTTAAACCAAAAATAGATATTATAAAAGGTTCCTGTAGAGTAATACAGATACATAGGGTATTAATACCTTCTCTTTTTATAACCTAACCCCCGTACCTTAGATCTCTTCTTTGTGGTTTACTTTTAGTCTTCACTTCTTGCATTGCATGTTTAAACACTAGGGTTTCAATCTTTCCCCTTTTCCTTAGAAATAATAAAGTTCGGTGGTGACTTCTTAAGTCTTTGTGAGTCAAGTTTCTCAATAGCTCGGTCTCCTCAATTTTTCACCGAGACACTATGTCACCGATAACCTCCCTTGCAAGATGTTGCCCTGTCACCAACATCATCATCTTCAACTTAAAAAACTGAGCATTTCCGCCATTAAAGTTTAGCTCAAGATCCCAAACGTCGTTCCCGCTGTTATCACAATCACCACTCACCCGTCATTTCAACTTCTTCTTCGTCTTTTTCAGTTATTACTAATGGATGGGGCTCAAATTATTTTGAACCTTAGACCCTTTTTGTTATGATATCTCAAACAACATTGCAATTTTGTTTATTTCTGGGTAATCACCATGATAAAAACAAAGATGAAACCATAAAAAAAGAAGCAAGGGAGTATTGTGGGAGAAAGCGATAAAGAGAATTATTTATGGGCGACGACATTTGTGGCTGTGGCAGTTATTTATGGGTGACGACTTTCGTGATCGTGGTTATGGTGATGTTTCAAGCAGAGATCGACGGCGTACCGATATAGGTATGAAGGTGGTTTTTGGTTTTATTTATGTTTTTTGTTTTAGTTCTAGTTCAAAAGTCAAAAGTTGCCACATGTCATTTGTCGCGTCTGCAATTTTCAATCGAATCGGGAATGATAGAGAAAGATATAAGAGTCGTCATCAATGTTATTTATCCCAAGAGAAGGAAAGGAAACACTTAATAAACCTAAAGGAAGGGAAAGAGCATGGTCTTACGACCAAGAGAAAAGGGTAAGGGAGTTGATTACAAAAGGGGAAGGTATTAGCATCCCTCATGTCTGTGGTACTCCATGGGATCCACTCAAGTTTATTCTAATCTAGCGGTGTATAAAAATCTAAGTCCAAAGCTTAATGCTAAAAGTAAATGCATGCAAAGTATATACAAAAGAAAGTTTTAATTAGTTGTGCCTGCCGCAGTTGTGACTCTTTAGTGCTTACGTACCACCCTTTGTGCAATGGGGGATCAGGGCACTCGTAGTTCTTCTAGAATTTTTTTTTTGTTGTGTGTTTTTATGAGAATGATGCGTTAGACATTCCAAATGTAGGAACACTGACTTGTTGGGTGCTCGTTGAAGAGGCTTAAGTCGTTGAGTTCGCTTCGTATTGAAATGGATAAAACACATTTTCTTAATGAAAAGAGTTTTTAAAAGAAAATCCAAATGGAAAAAGAAGTTAGAATTGGTTTGTGTTTTTGTTGGGAATAATAACTAATTGACCTCAAGAGCGAGATATTTAGCATTTCTCCACTTATTAATGAAAAGAGTTTGAGACTTGAACCACACAAAAGACTAAAAAATGAAAGAGGTCCTCTATGATAAAAAGGCAATCAATCTTCTTCAAGGTGAACTTAGCATGGATGAATTCTTCTGTGTCTCGACATGCAAAACAGTGAAAGAAATTTGGGATACCTTGGTACAAACTCATGAAAGAACTGTTGAAGTTAAAAGATCAAGACTAAATACTTTGAGTCAAGAATACGAGTTATTTCGAATGCATCCCGGAGAAACCATCCTTGACTTGCAAAATAGATTCGTGCACTTGACAAATCATCTAAGTGCTCTTGGTAAAACCTTGACGAATGATGAACTAAATCTGAAAGTACTTAGATCCTTAACTAAGGAATGGCAACCAAAGGTAACAAAAATTTTGGAAAAGAAAAGTCTTTCTTCAATGACTTCCGCAACGTTGTTTGGAAAACTTCAAGAATATGAAACAAAACTCGGAAAACTTGAAAAGAATGAA
This sequence comes from Vicia faba, assembly GCA_948472305.1. Lineage (NCBI taxonomy): Eukaryota > Viridiplantae > Streptophyta > Magnoliopsida > Fabales > Fabaceae > Vicia > Vicia faba. Next base: position 38,580 of record CATIWC010000924.1, on the reverse strand, counting down.
AATCAAGAGAAGAAATCCAAGAATATTACCTTAAAGATTGATTCCAAGGAAGTTGAAAAGGAAGACAATCTGGAAGAAGATGAAAATTTCATGCTCCTTGTCAAAAGGCTTGATAAGTTCTTTGGTAGAAATGACAAATCCATTTCTCATGCAAAAAGAAAGAAACAATTTAAGAAAATGGAAGCTTCCACATCAACACAAGAAGTCACATGTTATGAATGCGGTAAACAAGGTCATATCAAGCCAGATTGTCCAAAACTCTCCAAGAAAGGTGGCTAAAAAGGCAAAAATGAATTTAAGAAAAAAAAAGGCCTATGTTGCATGGGAGGATAATGAAATAAGTTCTTCGTCTGATTCTGATAGTGTTGAAAGTGAAAATCTAGCATTGATGGCCTCACACCATTCCGATAATGAAGATGATAAGGTTAGTAATGAATTTTCTATTTATGATAATGATGTACAAGGTGAAATAGATGAACTATTAAATGATTGAAAAATTCTGTACAAAACTATTTCATCTCAAAAGAAACAAATTTCATCTTTAGAAGAAAAATGTGAGTCTATGGAAAAAGATCTCAAAGATGAAAAACAAAAATTTAGTGAGCAAAAGCAGAATTTTGTATGCAAAATTTGTGAATCACTCTCTATCCAAATTGTCCAATTAAAAAGAGTTATTGAGAGATATGAAAAAGGTAAAATTGGATTGGAAGGTGTTCTTAGCCAACAAAGATATTCAAATCATAAAAGTGGACCTGGATATTCAAAGTTTTCAAAACTAAGTTTTAATAAAACTATCTTTGTTAAGGCTAGTGATCAATAATCCAAAGAGATAGTGAACAAACCTAAAGTAGTTCATCAATATCCTAAAAAGAAAAGATTTGTTAAGAATAAATCTTATCCTCCTAGATATAGAAGTAACTTTGAACCTACTTGTTTTTATTATGGTATTGTTAGCCATACACCTAATGCTTGCTATGTTAGAAACTTTAGTGTAGCAAGTGGGAAATATGTGTGGTTTAAGAAGGGAACTAACTATGATGGACCCAAAGCACATTGGGCACCAAATCAAACTTAATTTGTTTTGTAGGTTTTCTTGAGGACCACTTTAAATCTATGATGTTTTGATAAGTGGTGGCTCTAAGCATTTGATGGAATACATACACTAACTTTCAAATCTAGTTCAAGTCCAAGGATTATTTCACATATGGGAAATACCTTAAAGGAAGAATTATTAGCATTGGAAAAGTTCATACACTAACTTTCATATCCATTGAAGATGTACTTTATGTTGAATAACAAAAGACAACTTCTAAGTAAAAGACAACTTTGTTGAAAAGGCTTCAAATTCATCAAGGATGAATGGTTTATGAAGTCACTCTTGAGGTAAAACTCATAGGTAAAAATTGTTTTTATGTTTATAATTTCATTATATAGTTTAAGTCTTTCCCCATTCCTTTTTGCTAATGACAAAGGGGGAGAAGGTTTAGTATATGTATGTGTGTATATTTTTTTTTGTATGTATGTATATTTTTTTATGCATCTTTCCCTTATTTTTGATAATGTCAAAGGGGGAGAAGGATTTTACAGTTTATGCTTGTGTATTTCCTTGTCTTAAACTTCTAAGGTACTCTTCAACAAGATGAACAATTTCAAGAGTTTCCAACCTTCTCATACAAAGGGGGAGTTATACATCTTAGGGGGAGAAGTATCTTTCCGGAAATAACAAAGCTTCAAGAAAGATTGTTTGTCATCATCAAAAAGGGGAAGAATGTAATATCAAGTTTCTCAAATGATTCTCAATGCACTTTGCTTTCATGAAGACAAACTATATTGGCAAGAAGGCAAAGATGTTGATCAAGCTAAAAGAATTAATGGATAAAAGTCTTTGGTTCAAGCTCTTGTAAAATTTCATAAGGTATAATAACAATTCTTGCTATGAACTTAAGTCTTAGATGCTCAATGATCAAAAGAAGTGTTTTTATCTTGTCCAAACTTTTTCTCAAGTTTTCTAAGCAAAAATTCATTTTTCACTTGGGTGCAATAAATTTTCATGTTGGTGCAATTGATTGCATGCTTCATGTTTTCAAAATGTTAGCTATTGTTTCTAAGTGCAATCGATTTGCATATTTGTGCAATCGATTGCTCTCTATCAAATTTTGCTACTATTTTAAAGTGCAATCAATTTACACACATGTGCAATCGATTGCTCACTGAAAATATTTGAATTTTTTTAGCTGTTAAAACCCATGCAATCGATTTGCACAAGGGTGCAATCAATTGCATGCTGAACGTTTTTGAAAATCAGCAGCTTTGAATATACCTTTTCATAACACCATTTCATGGAAACTTTTCATTGAAACTTGGAAATTGTTCATGATTCATTTGCAAAAATTTATGTTGTGTCAAGGAGGTGCTATGAACATATAAATACTGAATTTTAAAAATCATTTTCACCTCTTCCAATCAATAGTTTCTAAATTTTAAAATATTAAACTCAAGCTTTTTCTTCACTTTCACACACAAAGTTTTTCTGCACATTTTCATATATTGTTAAATAGAAAACTTTGAGCATTCTATAGTCTGGAGTCATTGTATATTATTGTTATTGGAAGAGAAGATCAAGTCATTGATAAAATCACTCAAAGTGATTATTTCACTACAAACTCTATCAATCAAATATTTTTATACACTTTCTTATTTTTCAGGATTATTGAAAATAAGTTCAAGTGGTTTTGTAATCTTGTTTTTCCAGGATTGTTGGATACAAGTAAGGTCACCTTGAGAGGATTGTTCTCATTGTTGACTTAGTGAAAATCCAAGAGGATTGTTCTTGGTCCAAGAGGATTTTTCTTGGTGGTTTTATTGGTTAGAGTCTTGTATAGAAGGACTAGGGTGTCTTGTCTAGAGATCTAACAATAAGGAAATCTCTTTCATGTTGAAAGGGGACTGGAGTACTCTCGGACTGTGAGGGGAAGCAGGATACATCTTTGTGTTCTTTACTTTTCCGCATTTACCGCTTTCATCACTAGTCATAAACCAGAAAAGAAAGAAACACATTTGTAAACTCATGCACTTAACTAGAAAAATAATATCCATCATCACTAAAACCAGAATAATTTTAAAAGTCCTAATTCACCCCCCCCCCCCCCCCCTCTAAGGCGCACTCTTATACTTACAAAACATTCTTATAAAGGTAAAGCTACTAGTCATGCATCTCTATCCTACTTCTCATGGAAAGATTAATTGAAAACGATGCAAGAATAAGAACTGAAGAGAGCTATGATGATACCAAACGGAGAAGGTCCATTGCCTCTTCATACACGCTCAATAAGATCAAAAACTTGTGGGAACTTTGCATATGATCAACCAAATTAATACACAAGCGAACAAGGGTCGCGTCAATAATCGATCATGAAATCATGGCAAAGGTAATAGAAAAATGATTAATATCATGAAAAGTATAATTGGAATCTTGGTGTATAGATCAAGGGAGTTTAATCGGGTTATAATTATCCAAAGGCTATGCTTGATTAATCTCATGAGAACAAGTGATCCTACTCTCAACTATGAGACCCTCTTGCATGGAACACTTGGTATGTGGACCAAAGTGATTGATTTGGGTTATGATTAATCAATGCAAGCAAAGGCTTCGACTAATCTCATGACAATATCCATGCCCACTCTCAATTATGAAACCCTTTAGGAAATCTTGGTATATGGACCAAGAGGAGAGAAGATATATTCCAATTATTGAGATAAGGAGATGAAAGCTAACTCAAGATAAAAATTAAACAAGCCCATACAAAAGGTGGCTATATGGATGCTCCTAGAAAGTGGGACTAGCGTGTTTCTAGTTGTCACCATTGGAAAGCCCAGGACCAAGCTATGAATGTGTGCGAGTGTGCATTTGTAAGTGTATACCTGTTTATTGATGAGGAACCCAAGAGGAGGCCATGTGTTCTAATCGAATGATATATGCATAATTAAGCGATAATTAAAACACACAAAGAAATAAATCCTAAGCTATTACAACCATATGAGAATGGGGTTACAAGTTTATGAATGATGATGAATCGAATCGAGAGTTCGAATAAATTCTAAATAAACAAAAAGTACAACCCCATTAAAAATTAATTTAAACAACTTATTAAATTAAATAATTTTATTTAATAAAATTAATTAATAAATAAATTAATAATATTAAATATAATTTCTCAATTTAATTAATTATCCAACCAATTAATTTTTTTTTAATAAAATGAAAGTAAATATAACTACACAAGAGAAATAGAAAGAAAATTAAATGGGCCTGCAATTGAAGAAAATAAGGGGTGAGAATAGAATCAAAGTCTAAAGCCCAAAGAGGAGGTCTGTGTGATCTAGTGTGGACGTATTAGGAGGGTGCACCACGAGGAGGGAGCTTATGGATCATTGGATATTGTTGTTGTTGATCAGATGACAATCTGATGGCTATGAAGCAAAGGTGCACCACAAGGTTGATGTGCAGACGCACGTGGGACCAAACTGAAGCTTATTTATCTCTTAATCACAACATTAACTCAAAATAATCAACAAATCAACATTATCCACATAATAACACAGATTAGCCTATATAATCCACAGAAAATCTAACAATGACCAATCATAACTCAGATTATCTTAATCCTAATTCTAAAACAAGATTATTAAAACAAAATATAAAAACAAGTTAAAACTTATTAAAAAACAGAATTATTAAAATAAAACAAAAAATTAAACTAAACTGAACCTAATTGTTGTGTCATTCGTATCATACTCTCTTCTCTAAAACATGTTCTTCTTCTTTCTTTGTCATTATTCATCCTTTCGTCCTTCTGGGCTCTTTCGGAACGAAATTACCCGCGAGATCCTTGTCCTCTCTCTCTCTCTCTCTCTCTCTCTCTCTCTCTCTCTCTCTCTCTCTCTCTCTCTCTCTCTCTCTCTCTCTCTCTCTCTCTCTCCTCTCTCTCTCTCTCTCTCCTCTCTCTCTCTCTCTCTCTCTCTCTCTCTCATCTCTCTCTCTCTCTCTCTCTCTCTCTCTCTCTCTCTCTCTCTCTCTCCTCTCTCTCTCTCTCTCTCTCTCTCTCTCTATCTGACATGCGTGACAGGAAAGCGATGGTGTTGGTTATGGTGGTGGAAGCCTGCCAAACCCTTCGGCGGTGCCACCGAATTTACGACCTCTCTCCTCTTTGATTATTTGATTTCTATTTAATTTTTGTGTGATTGCTTCATTTTACATGTTTTACTAACTGATTATGTGTTTGATTTCTAGAAACAGTGAAGATCTATGAGATCATGAAAGTGGGTAGAAACCCTAGCTTGTGAAAACGTGATAAGATGAAAGATAAAGAAAGAAGGGGGGAAAGGAAAGGGAAAAGGGAGAACTCGAAGCTCTGCGATTCAGTAATTTACCACTTTCGGTGAGATCTTTCCGGGCTTGTTCTTTCGTATTCTTCCGGTCCTTGCGATTTGCTATATTTTCTGTCTTTCTTATTCTTCACCACTTTCTGAAGGGTTTGTTTAGGTAAATTGATGAATTAGGTTAGGGTTTGTTCTTCTGTTTGGGGTTATTTTTGTGCTTTGTGTGAATAGTAGTATCACGTATTTCTTGATTTCTGAAAGGATTTGTTTGGAAAATTATGAATGGAAATAAGGGTTTTTTGTTTGAGTGGCGGCTTCTGTGATATTCTGTGAACAATATCTCTCTATCTCGATAAGTGTGTAGTGAATGCTTATATATTGTGATGAAATTAGGGTTTCCTATTTTCTGTTAACAGTCCTTGTCCAATTCTGTATTGGGCTTAACATTTGATATGTTCTTTGTTGATTCTTAGTGAAGTGTTATTACTACATTAATTTTGGTTATGTTTGCTTTGGATCAAAGGCGAATTTATGTACTATCTTTTTCTTGTTACAGTAGTAACTCCTCGTTGAGCTGAGATGTGAAACTTATACCACTTGTTTTTACTGCAAACTGTGATGTTTTCCCGAGTTTACTGTGCGGTAAATTGCCTCTTTTTATCTTTACTGTTAACCAATCTTGAATTTGTGATTTGTAGTAAGGAAAATAAGCCCATGATTAACATTGCACTTCTTATTTTTGTTGTTGTGAAAATGTATGAGGCTTTTGTTATGCTTGTGAACATGATTGAATTTGATCACAATATTTTTGATTCCTGACACAAATCCCTAATGATGAAATCGTGACTGAACATGTTTCTCGTATGTTTCTCTTGTTTCTCTTTGAATACTTGTACTGGACATGTTTTCTTCTTTTGTTTCATGTGGATAAAATGGTGAGCAAAATGGAGATTTGTCAAGGTAATGGCAAGAGGAATCTGTGGTTGCCGTGGAGATCTTGGAGGGAGAGTTTACAAGAAATGTGAAGATTTAAATGTAACCTAGTGATTCCAATAAGATAGATCTTTTAGACTTAGGAATTCTTTTTTATTTTTGTCTTGTAAACTTGGCATTAGTCTTGTAATTATACTTTGAAGCTTGTAATCTCACTTTTGAATTTAACTTTTGCATTTGAATGTAGTTTGATCTTAATGTGTAGCTTGGCTTCAAGAGACGAGAATTCTCTCACTAATTCCCTTCACTTTTGAAACTTTACTTTTGAATTTGAATATCCTTTTAAAAAATAAGTCTTTCAAAAACACTCAATAACATGATCATGGTGAGAAAAAAAGGTCAAAGTGGCATTAAGTTTAGGATCAGTTTAGGAACTTTAAGAATTTATTTTGTTTCTCTTTGAATACTTGTACTGGACATGTTTTCTTCTTTTGTTTCATGTGGCGACAATAGTGAGCAAAATGGAGATTTGACAAGGTCACGACAAGAAGAATCTGTGGTTTCCATGGAGATCTTGGAGGGAAAGTTCACAAGAAATGTGAAGATTTGAATGTAACCTAGTGATTCCAAGAAGATAGATCTTTTAGGCTTAGGAATTCTCTTTGATTTTTGTCTTGTAAACTTAGCATTGGTCTTTTAATTATACTTTGAAGCTTGTAATCTCACTTTTGAATTTAACTTTTGCATTTGAATGTAGTTTGATCTCAATGTGTAGCTTGGCTTCAAGAGACGAGAATTCTCTCACTAATTCCCTTCACTTTTGAAACTTGACTTTTGAATTAGAATAACCTTTTAAAAAATAAGTCTTTCAAAAACACTCAATAACATGATCACGGTGAAAACAAAAGGTCAAAGTGGCATGAAGTTTAGGATCAACTTAGGAACTTTAGGAATTTATTTTGTGTAGTTCTTGATGTAATGGTTTTGTAATTTCTTGTATTCACATGAATGGATGTTTTCAAGTGATAAGTTCGCATTAATCTTCTCTTTCAATATCTTCTCCAATACTTGCGTGAAAACTTGAATGAACATGATAAGAGGCTTAAGATGGATTTGAATGAAGTGGAGTAATCATGACATAATCTCGACTTCATGTGAAACAAGAACTTGAAACTAACAAGTTACTTGCTTAACAATTAATCCATAAACCATGACCTTTGTGAAAAGTCATTATTTTGAAACGTTGACAAACCCATTCTTTGCAATTCAATTTAAAGAATCACGACAACTTTCCCTATAAGCAACAAAAACACAGAAGAATTATGATTTTCATTTTAAGACGGTGGCGACTCTTGCTTACCGCGACATTTTGCGAACCAGCATTTCAAAACAGTCAGTTCTATTTCCACCGATCACAGAACTGGCGACTCTGCTGGGGATACTTATAAGTGAGGTGTACCTTAGGATTAGACCACTCTTATGTTTTCAATTGCTTGTCTTGATTGCTTTTATATTTGTGGGTTTGCATCAGAGTTTCATAGATCCTAACCCGGATCTGGGGAATACTCTTTTAGGTAGCATAAGCTGTGAGGGACCTGTCTGGCGTAGACCGACACGGGTGAAGCAGTGGCTACATTGGTGTGACACCTTGGTCTGTACCGATATCCCTTGTGTCGAAACGAGGAGAATACGGGTCTTCTAAGGAGTCATTAAGCATCAGCCGACCTTAGAACCCTAAATTGACCCAACTTGGCCATAGAACAGTAGCAGTATGTGTGGTACCCCAAAATTTGCCCTCCCATATTCTTCAAGAAAATGCCAAGTCATGCTTCAAAATTCCCCAAGGGTTGCACAGTGCAAGGGCCTCCTAAACAGTCAAAATTAGGGTTTTGGTTCTGACAAAGAAAATGAAGTTTCCAAGGGTCCAATCAAGTCCCACATGCCTATAAATATGGTCAAGCATCCTCACACCAAGTTTCAAAACCTTCAGCACAAAATTGCACAGTCAAAAAACCCTAATTGCACTACAGTCAACTGTAGGGGCAAAATGGTTATTTGACAGTCAAAAGTCCAAATTTTTGGTCAACATCTCATTTTGAAGCCACAAACATCATTTGATCAATGTTTGATCATGATTCTCAAAGCTTGGCTCAAAAATCATCAAGATGCAAAAATTTCCTTATTTGGACAGTTGAAAAAGTCAACTGTAAATTGACCAGGGCATAACTTTCACATGGATTATTAGAAAAATCCCATCCAAAGCTCATTTTGAAGAGAAAGACATTTCCAACAACTCCTCTTCATACTTCAAGTCCAAGAAATTCTCCCACAAAAAGTTATCAATTTCAACATTATAGGTCATTTTCAAAAGTCAACAAAAAGGGACTTTAAGTCAAAGGCCATAACTTGAGATTGGTAAATCCAAATGACATGGGACCAAAGGAATTGGTTAGAGGACTCAAAGACCTTTCCAAAATGTCCAAGAACATGAGCAAAGATTAAAAATTGAGCAAGTTATGCCTTGTGGAAGTTGGGAAATTTTTGGATATTTTGAAAAGTCAACATTGATTCAAATGACCTAAAATTGCTAATGGGCCTCTTTTTCTTCCACAATTCATTATCCAAGGCATGTGCACGACCATTTGGCCCAAAGGGAAGTTTTTCTTCATTTTTTATTTATTTATTTGGATTTTTATTAATTAATAATTCATTTAAATTAATTAAAATGCATGAAAAATGTTAAACCTAATGTTTCAAATCTTTTTATGCATATAATATCTCCAAGATTTTGTGTAAGTCAGATTAGGAAAGAATTGAAGCTAACTGGACATGATTTGGTAGCAAAAACATGTGAAAAAAGATTGCAAAATAATGGCTTGAAAATCAAATATTGCATAATCAATTCCTTGATTCTTTTGATCAGATTCTTGACCTAAATCATTCTCCTATACATACACAAGCAAACCCTCATGCCCATTACCAAAAAAGCTGCGCCATAGACAAGAAACAAACTTGAACTTTTTTGCTTGAAATTTCAAAACTGCAAACCAAGTTACAGGTCGATTCAAGCAAAGAAACTTGTTCCATCACCTTCCTGAGGCTTCAAGGAAGATTTCCAAACAAAAACCATCCATCCTAACCTCAAGAAACGTAACAACGGTGACCACCTGTACAGAAAAAATTCCATGTTCTTGCATCACGAATCATGCGTTTTTGGCACTTTTTAATATTTGATTCATATTCATTGTTTGATTCTAATGCTAACTGTATGGTTTAATTGTGTTTTTGTGCACCCTTGAGGATTTCACCATGAATGTGCGCTAGGGTTTCCAGGACCTTGAATTAGGGTTTTTTAATTAAGGAACAATTGGCATATGGGACCTAGACCATTCAACTCAGTGCTCTTAGACAAAAACAAAACGACCCTCGCGCCTAATTTCTAATGCAAGGATTCCTAATCGCTATTTTCTGGAATGGTACATTCTGGAACGGTTCAAAAACCGTTGCTTATGATTTTGTGTTTCAGGGAACGTAGAAGAAGAAGATGAGGTGGCCATCAAGGATTGGATTGTTTGAAATCTCGCGCGAAAAACGCACTAGCGTTTGTTTTTACTTTATTATGTTTATTGTTTATTTAATATACAGAACGCGTTGAGTGCTTCAGTGGCAAGGCTTTCTAGTGGTAATGTTTAGGATCTGGGTTCGAGCCCCAGGTCCCCACCCCCTTTCATATTATTTTTCATATAACATTCATATGCAGTTTCAGCGTTAAGGTGTACCATACATCCTCAAGATCAAGCCTTTCACGCACAGGATGAGATCAATCCAAGGGCTGTCGTTGGAAGTATACCATGGACATGAGTCAAGAACGTTGCACGCTAGTGAAAAAGTCAAAGAGGCCAAAAGGTAAATGGGCCTGAATTACTGACTAAAGCCTCCACTTTGGGGACAGACCCCCCTAGGTTTCCAAACCCTTTTTTTTACATTCTTTGTTTTTTTTCATTATTTTTACTTTCTTTCAATTATTGTTTTTTTTAATTAATTTAATATTTTCATAATATATAAAAAACACCAAAAAATCAGAAAAGATAAAAAATAATAAATATTTTTATTTTAGTGTTTTTGTAAATAAAATTCATAATTAACTTAGTTTTCTTCTAATTTAGGTTTAAATCTTAACATTTTCTCAAATAATTTAAAATTGGTAGAATTAGTTTTAATTAATTTTTATCTTTTTTTTCTTTTTTTTTCACTAATAATTAACTATTTATTTTTTTGAATTAAATCGCATTAATCAATTAGGTTAATATTAGGTTAAAATTTAATTCTTTCTTAATAAACTAAAAACAATTAGAATTAGGGTTAATCTTTTAATTTCATTTAAATCTTTTTTTCATAAAAATCATAAAATACAAAAAATACCAAAAACAATTTTCTTTTTTTAATTTCAATTAATATAATCGTTTAATTTAATTTAATTAAAAAGGGCCCAACGCCCTCGTTTCTAATTTAAAATTCAATTCGCATATTTATTTTGTTTTCTTTTAATATTTATGTATCTCTCCCAAAGCCGTGTAACATATTTCTCGCACTTTACTTTTCTTTAATTCTTTACTTTCCTGTCAAATCGGGTTTTGGAAATTTTGGCGATGTGGACCCGCGCCTTTTGTAATAGCTTAGAATTTTTATTTCTCGCAATATTTTTAACTGTTAACAAATGCATGCAAGAATGAATGGCCTTAAGTAAAAACAAACGCATAGATCACCAATAACGTGACAAGATAAAATATTTGAATCTGACACACAAAATCACACACCACCCCTAGGGTACGCCTCACTGTTGCCTTGCCTCGAAGGTGATCGTCGAGTAGAGGATGTCTTAGTAAGTCCTCATGATCCGGGAACCTGGCATGAGGGTAGCTTCTAAGGTGTCTTCCCATTGCTCTGGTGATCACCATGTCCCGAACCTCGAATTGACCCGAACACCTCCAACGGTGGTGCTACCTACCTCTCAATGGTGGGATGGCACTACTTTAAAGGACATTTACACAGACGAATTCCTTAGGGTAGGTAGACGACTCTAGATACTTGCTCTAATTTCAAAACAAATCAAAAATACTTTTCACACCGACACTTTTCAAAAAGCTTTCAAAGCAATTTTTCAAACACTCTTGAGGACTGATACAAGAGTTATTCCGAAATCTTTCAAAGAAACTTTTTCAAACCCACTCACAATTGAAAAGCAAACATTTTGAAAACACAATGAGCAAGTATCTAAGAGCCCATGGATAACCATGGATAGAAAGGGTGCTAACACCTTCCCTTTCTATAACCTACCTCCCGAACCGAGAGCAATCTCTTTAAGGAATTTTTCTGTGCTTTTGTCCTTTCCATTTGGAGAAAATAAAAGACGGTGGCGACTCTTGCTTCCGCGACATTTCGCGAACCAGCGTTAAACAGTCAGTTCCAGATCCACCGATCACAGAACTGGCGACTCTGCTGGGGAGTGATTTAAAGTGAGGTGTACCTTAGGGTTAGTTCATAACTGTGTTTTCAATTGTATTGACTTGTCTGCTTTAAATTTGTGGGTTGCATGGGAGTTACATAGATCCTAACCCGGATCTGGGGATACCCTGTTTAGGTAGCATAAGCTGTGAGGGACCTGTCCGGCGTAGACCGACACAGGTGAAGCAGTGGCTACGTTGGTGTGGCACCTTGGTCTGTACCGATATCCCTTGTGTTGCAACGAGGAGAATATGGGTCTTCTGAGGAGTCATTAAGCACCAACAACCTTAGAACCTTAAATGACACAACTTGGCTATTAGAACAGTAGCAGTATGCTACGCCCATTGAGGCTAAACTCTCGTGATGGTTCTGGCCGCAAGAAAAGATTACGATGCTGGAGTTATGACCGATTGAGGGTAGTCAATGATATTGGGATCCTCTAAGAACCCGGTTACTTTGATAGGACAGGTATGAACCAACAAACTGAAAGAGGGTAGTACCTAGACCCCATGCTGGCCCTAAACTCTAAGGGTTTCTCTTGTGTGACTTGTGTGCCTTCCAACTTGACTATTTGCATGCTTGTTGTCTGACACTTGAGTTTCTTGCAGGTTTTGTTTGTAGTCCTTAATTAGGACTCATAACAAGGTTTACCGAGTTTCTTGCAGGGTTTGTTTTAGTCCTTAATTAGGACTCATAACAAGGTTTACCGAGTTTCTTGCAGGGTTTGTTTTAGTCGTTAACTGGGACTCATGACAGGTCTTACTTGAGTTTCTTGCAGGTTTTGGTTTGCAGTCCTTAGTTGGGACTCATAACAGGGTTACCTACATTACCCCATACATAGCATGTCATCATACCATTGCATACATCCTAACCCATTTCAGGGATCTCAAGGGCTTGTGATGCAGGTCATGATGAATCAAACATCTAGCAAGGGGCAAAGATGATTTATTTTCCTCTAGCCAAGGTTGTCAGGGGCTATGACCCACTTGATATGGTGAGCTTTGACTCCTGAAGAAGGTTCCCCTAGCCAAGGTTGTTTGGAAAGCAAAATAAGGTTGATGACTTAAGTCAGGGGCTATGACCCACTTGATATGGTGAGCCTTTGACCCTTGGAAGAAAAGCTCTCAACAAATACGAAGTTCTTTCAATCAAGCTACCGGATCCAAATGCTAACAAATTTTCTTGTTTACCCCGCGAGGTCCTTGAAAACATTGCATATATATCATACATATTATTGCATTACAGGTACCCTTGTTGCAGGTCACTTACCCTTGCTCGCTGTTTATTTCAGCAATGGCTTCCCAACAAGATAACCAGGACCTTCACACTCAAGAGACTCAGTTCAAGGAGATCTTCCTAGGCCTATCCAAGGGGCAGGAAGAGTTGAAGACACTCCTCATGGGGAATCTGATCAGAAAGAGTCCTGAAGAGGACAAGGACGAGCAGCTGAAGCGTCTACAAGCTGAGGTAGACACATTGAAAACCCAGATGCTGGGGCAAAGGGCCCTCATTCAAGGTTTAGCTCAGGAGCAAGGAGAGCTGAGGGCCATGATCAACCAGCTTCCTCAAGGCATGAAGCAACCAGCCCAAATCAGGGACCAGGTCATGGAACAACTTCCAAGAAGGCAAAAGTCGGGTCCAATGAATAGACCTCTCCGAGTTGCTACTACTTCTCAGGGCCAACAACGACCTCGCCAAGAACAGCGGGTTGATCAGAACAGGTCGGATGAGCCTAAGAGACAATTCACCTACATCAACATGTCATGGTCACGCGCTTTGCAGCACATGTTAAGGATGAACCTGATTGCGGTGATCAACCCTCCTGCAAATCCAAAGACTTCCTCTCCAAACTACAACCCAGAAGTAAGGTGCGCTTACCATTCTGGTAGCCCGGGGCACGATACTGAGGACTGTTGGGCACTAAAGTACAAGATTCAGAATATGATCGATGCTAAAGAGATCGAGTTCGAGCCCGCCGAGACTCCCAATGCGATCATTGCTCCCTTGCCAAAACATGGCTAGGATTGAGAAATTTTTGTTCATTAGAATCTTTCAAGTTGTAATTGTCTTTTGATTGTTCGAACATTCCATTCATATCAAACGTTGTTATTTCATTAATGCATCGCATATGTCTGTTTTGAAGCAATATATTCGTATTCACTATATGCAAATCATTTTCATATTTTTTCTGATGATCAACTCTTAATTAATAATTCTAAGCCTCTTGAGGGAGGATGACGAAAACGATACCGCGATCATTACAGTATGCTTTTGAACAGACCCCGCTGATGAGGTACAGGCATTGTTTTAATCCCCAAACACTGGAGTTATAAGGATGATAATCCCTCGTCAACCCCTCTGAGCCAAAGAAGTAGGAGTTTTTCTTTTCGAAATTTAAAACCCTTAATCATAACCTGGGGCAGGGTAGTCTCTCAGTTGATCCAAGTGCATAACGAATGGCACCAAAGAGGTCCTTACAAAAAAAGGAAGACAATGATGATTCCGAATAATCAATAAAGAAAGGCAGTCATCATCTCTCAAAATAAAAACCCATTAAGTCAAAACCTATGAAGGAGACTTACGAAGCTGGGGCATCCCGCTGACTGTAATTCCAAAAAAGGAAACAGTTCAGGCAAAAAAATAGGGATCATAAAATCAAAAAGAAAGAGGTCATACGAACCCTCAACAAAAGGAATGACTGCCTATTCAGAATAAACTATCAACATCCGAATCATCACCGGAAAATCAGAGCAAAGACTCAAACAAGGTCTAACGTACGATCAACTGAGTTTAGGTTTGGAGAACATCACGAAGAGTGGGTGGGTACAAATAATTTGAGCCTTTATCCTTTGTTTCTTAAACCGTGAACCATGCCACGTTATAACCCTTAAAAGTCCTAGCTGAAACATGGGTTAGTTCGAAAGCATACTGTTACGAAAGGTATCCTGACTCCTGAAGGCTCGCTGTAAAATCTTGAGTTGACATCACATTATTTTACGACAAAATGCATTTTTTAAAATCTTCAAGACAGACATGAGCTTTGCATTTTTAACATAACTTTGTTTGCATATGACTTTTTGTTTGAACAGCAGGGAAATTCGCACGACGAATGCCTAATGAACAGAAGTACTTCCAATCAAGGGGCATGGCATGACTATTGTCCATCATCTGGGGCAGTTAAGTCAAGATTCGAAGAATCTCTCAAAAGGCCAACCAGCCTGGGGCAAATCTCCATCTGGATCACTTGGAGCGTTGGACGATCAAACAAACATCTTCTGGTAGCGTGGCAAAATACTTCCAACAGGGGCAGCTCCCTACATTCCCTGAACGTGGACATAGTCGAAAAAATACTACGCAAAATCAAAGACCCGCTAGGCTGACATGCCTAGGCAAAAATAAGGGCTTCCCGGCGAACCAAAAGGGTTCGGGCAAAAATAAGGGATGAAATAAAAAATCTGTACACCCGGCAAGTCGAAAACCTGAAAAGGCGACTTGGGCAAAAATGGGTATCACGGTGGACTGAAAACCCGAAAGGGCGGTCCAGGAAAAAGTTATGGATTAAAGCGTACGACTATGTCATGTCATCCTGTCACCTGCCTACCAGAAGAAGGTTTGTCCATCAACAACTATCAGCACC
This sequence comes from Vicia faba, assembly GCA_948472305.1. Taxonomy (NCBI): domain Eukaryota; kingdom Viridiplantae; phylum Streptophyta; class Magnoliopsida; order Fabales; family Fabaceae; genus Vicia; species Vicia faba. The sequence continues at coordinate 23,126 of CATIWC010000924.1, read as the reverse complement.
ACCAGGTCTTCCTCTCCCACCTCAGAAACAGGGGCAATAAAGAGTCGTCCAAACAATCTAATGGCTCTGTCCATCAAAGTGTAAAGGTAGGTTTAGCTAAAGAACATAACCAGATATCTTAACTCCCCAGAGAGTGAGCCAGCAAGTCCATGCACTCTCCCCAAGCAGAGTTATACAGTTAACCTTAAGGAAAGTTGGGTACCCTCCAACAGGTCTCAACATTCCCCAACAGCATATATATTCATAACAAGCATCCCCGGCAGCCTTGACCTAAAGATTGTTCCCCGGCGGTCTATCAAACATTCAGCGGAGTCACTTCCAATACAGTTCAATACTTCCCCAGGAGAGTCCAATCCAGTTTCCCCAAGAAAGTTGGAATCCATCTCTCCAAGCAGTAAGCTTATCCCCAGTAGATCCTGGAAGCTTATCCCTCGCAGAGCACGAACGCATTCCCCGGCTTTATTCAAAGAGTTATTTCCTTACCAGGATATAACTGGGTTATCCTCAGCCAAAAGCCACGGAAATATCGTCGTCAACACAATTCTTTCTTATCCCCAGCGAAGTCTATCAACACTTCCAACATAACAAAGGTATCCCCAGCAAGTTATCATCAACAATTCAGCAAAATATCTCTCTCCCCACAGATTATTGCTTCCCAGCAAGATCGTTAGAGTACTTTCCTCCCCGCAGAGTTATTCCATTCGCCAAGTTTATTCCCCAACGGAGTCATCTTCTCCTACCGGTATTCTTGCAATTATCGTCCCCAGCGGAAGCAAAATCTATTCTCCAACATCAGCCCAGGAGTGACTTCCCGGCACCCGTCAAGGATTTACTTTCCTAGACAAAAAATACATTCATAAACATCGCACTCCCATACATCCTTATAGCATGCATAGACACATCATATCTTACAAATCTCATTTATGTTGAGAACATCATTGCTTGATCCATATCATGCATTGCATGCGACTGACCTTTACCTTTCAGGAAAGATTCAATTAAATTCTCAATCATATTTCAAGACCTAGACCGGTTCAGTTAATCGACTCCAAAGATTTCTTATCCAGTCGAAGGCCTTCTCTGGTCCAGTTAAATCGACCCCAAACAGATTTTTCTGATAAAGACCCAGTTGAAGACATTTCAAGACCTAGACCGGTTCAGTTAAATCGACTCCAAAGATTTCTCTGTTTCTTATCCAGTCAAAGGCCTTCTCTGGTTCAGTCAGATCGACTCCAAAGATCTCCCTGTTCCTTATCCAGTTGAAGACATTCCAAGACCTAGACCGGTTCAGTTAATCGACCCTAAGATTCTCTGTTTCTTATCCAGTCCAAGGCCTTCTCTAGTCCAGTTAAATCGACCCCAAACAGATCTGCCTGATGAAGACTCAGTAGAAGTTATCCAAGGTTTTCTCAATGATTGCTAATGAGATTGTAATTGCCTATGGTTCTCTCCCCGATACTGCGGAGATGATAATTCCATCCAAGGTTTTCTCAATAATTGCTATTGAGATTGTAATTGCCTATGGTTCTCTCCCCGATACTGCGGAGATGATAATTCCATCCCAGGTTTTCTCAATGATTGCTATTGAGATTGTAATCGCCTATGGTTCTCTCCCCGATACTGCGGAGATGATAATTCCATCCAAGGTTGTCTCAATGATTGATATTGAGGTTGTAATCGCCTATAATTCTCTCCCTGATACTGCGGAGATGGTAATTCCCACCAAGATTCTCTCAATGTTTGATGTTGAGGTTGTAGTCGCCTATGGTTGTCTCCCCGATACTGCGGAGATGATAATTCCATCCAAGGTTTTCTCAATGATTGCTATTGAGATTGTAATCGCCTATGGTTCTCTCCCCGATACTGCGGAGATGATAATTCCATCCAAGGTTGTCTCAATGATTGCTATTGAGGTTGTAATCGCCTATGGTTCTCTCCCTGATACTGCGGAGATGGTAATTCCCACCAAGATTCTCTCAATGTTTGCTGTTGAGGTTGTAGTCGCCTATGATTCTCTCCCCGATCCTGCGGAGGTGGTAATCCCAAGATTTCGCTCAACGATTGCTGTTGAGGTTAAAGTCATCCAAGGTTCTCTCACCGTTCCTGTTGAGGTAGTAACCATCCCTGGTTCATTCATCATCGTTTGAAGCTCCAGATCCAGCTCCTGTAACCAGTCAGGACACATATATACAAAGAATTTGAAGACCAGCTCCCGTAACGGGTCAGGTAATCTTTTTTTTTTGCAGGTACGCAAGTTCTCGCTAAGGAATCTCTTACACGATTGACATCCAGATGGCATCTATAAGCCCATCACCCTATCCATCAATCTCCAAATGGCATCTGTAAGCCCATTCCCCATCATCACACTGCTACTATGTGAGCGCAAATTTCTGGGCACTCTAGTGTTCAATCATCTTCCACCCTCGGATTACGAAAGGCATGTCAGCCAATCTGCATCCTCAGGTCTAAGAAGATTGAACAGGGGCAACTGTTGTACCCCAAAATTTGCCCTCCCATATTCTTCAAGAAAATGCCAAGTCATGCTTCAAAATTCCCCAAGGGTTGCACAGTGCAAGGGCCTCCTAAACAGTCAAAATTAGGGTTTTGGTTCTGACAAAGAAAATGAAGTTTCCAAGGGTCCAATCAAGTCCCACATGCCTATAAATATGGTCAAGCATCCTCATACCAAGTTTCAAAACCTTCAGCACAAAATTGCACAGTCAAAAAACCCTAATTGCACTACAGTCAATTGTAGGGGCAAAATGGTCATTTGACAGTCAAAAGTCCAAATTTTTGGTCAACATCTCATTTTGAAGCCACAAACATCATTTGATCAATGTTTGATCATGATTCTCAAAGCTTGGCTCAAAAATCATCAAGATGCAAAAGTTTCCTTATTTGGACAGTTGAAAAAGTCAACTGTAAATTGACCAGGGCATAACTTTCACATGGATTATCAGAAAAATCCCATCCAAAGCTCATTTTGAAGATAAAGACATTTCCAACAACTCCTCTTCATACTTCAAGTCCAAGAAATTCTCCCACAAAAAGTTATCAATTTCAACATTATAGGTCATTTTCAAAAGTCAACAAAAAGGGACTTTAAGTCAAAGGCCATAACTTGAGATTGGTAAATCAAAATGACATGGGACCAAAGGCATTGGTTATAGGACTCAAAGACCTTTCCAAAATGTCCAAGAACATGAGCAAAGCTTAAAAATTGAGCAAGTTATGCCTTGTGGAAGTTGGGAAATTTTTGGATATTTTGAAAAGTCAACATTGATTCAAATGACCTAAAATTGCTAACGGGCCTCTTTTTCTTCCACAATTCATTATCCAAGGCATGTGCACGACTATTTGGCCCAAAGGGAAGTTTTTCTTCATTTTTTATTTATTTATTTGGATTTTTATTAATTAATAATTCATTTAAATTAATTAAAATGCATGAAAAATGTTAAACCTAATGTTTCAAATCTTTTTATGCATATAATATCTCCAAGATTTTGTGTAAGTCAGATTAGGAAAGAATTGAAGCTAATTGGACATGATTTGGTAGCAAAAACATGTGAAAAAAGATTGCAAAATAATGGCTTGAAAATCAAATATTGCATAATCAATTCCTTGATTCTTTTGATCAGATTCTTGACCTAAATCATTCTCCTATACATACACAAGCAAACCCTCATGCCCATTACCAAAAAAGCTGCGCCATAGACAAGAAACAAACTTGAACTTTTTTGCTTGAAATTTCAAAACTGCAAACCAAGTTACAGGTCGATTCAAGCAAAGAAACTTGTTCCATCACCTTCCTGAGGCTTCAAGGAAGATTTCCAAACAAAAACCATCCATCCTAACCTCAAGAAACGTAACAACGGTGACCACCTGTACAGAAAAAATTCCATGTTCTTGCATCACGAATCATGCGTTTTTGGCACTTTTTAATATTTGATTCATATTCATTGTTTGATTCTAATGCTAACTGTATGGTTTAATTGTGTTTTTGTGCACCCTTGAGGATTTCACCATGAATGTGCGCTAGGGTTTCCAGGACCTTGAATTAGGGTTTTTTAATTAAGGAACAATTGGCATATGGGACCTAGACCATTCAACTCAGTGCTCTTAGACAAAAACAAAATGACCCTCGCGCCTAATTTCTAATGCAAGGATTCCTAATCGCTATTTTCTGGAATGGTACATTCTGGAACGGTTCAAAAACCGTTGCTTATGATTTTGTGTTTCAGGGAACGTAGAAGAAGAAGATGAGGTGGCCATCAAGGATTGGATTGTTTGAAATCTCGCGCGAAAAACGCACTAGCGTTTGTTTTTACTTTATTATGTTTATTGTTTATTTAATATACAGAACGCGTTGAGTGCTTCAGTGGCAAGGCTTGCTAGTGGTAATGTTTAGGACCTGGGTTCGAGCCCCAGGTCCCCACCCCCTTTCATATTATTTTTCATATAACATTCATATGCAGTTTCAGCGTTAAGGTGTACCATACATCCTCAAGATCAAGCCTTTCACGCACAGGATGAGATCAATCCAAGGGCTGTCGTTGGAAGTATACCATGGACATGAGTCAAGAACGTTGCACGCTAGTGAAAAAGTCAAAGAGGCCAAAAGGTAAATGGGCCTGAATTACTGACTAAAGCCTCCACTTTGGGGACAGACCCCCCTAGGTTTGTAAACCCTTTTTTTTACATTCTTTGTTTTTTTTCATTATTTTTACTTTCTTTCAATTATTGTTTTTTTTAATTAATTTCATATTTTCATAATATATAAAAAAAACCAAAAAATCAGAAAAGATAAAAAATAATAAATATTTTTATTTTAGTGTTTTTGTAAATAAAATTCATAATTAACTTAGTTTTCTTCTAATTTAGGTTTAAATCTTAACATTTTCTCAAATAATTTAAAATTGGTAGAATTAGTTTTAATTAATTTTTATCTTTTTTTTCTTTTCTTTTCACTAATAATTAACTATTTATTTTTATGAATTAAATCGCATTAATCAATTAGGTTAATATTAGGTTAAAATTTAATTCTTTCTTAATAAACTAAAAACAATTAGAATTAGGGTTAATCTTTTAATTTCATTTAAATCTTTTTTTCATAAAAATCATAAAATACAAAAAATACCAAAAACAATTTTCTTTTTTTAATTTCAATTAATATAATCGTTTAATTTAATTTAATTAAAAAGGGTCCAACGCCCTCGTTTCTAATTTAAAATTCAATTCGCATATTTATTTTGTTTTCTTTTAATATTTATGTATCTCTCCCAAAGCCGTGTAACATATTTCTCGCACTTTACTTTTCTTTAATTCTTTACTTTCCTGTCAAATCGGGTTCTGGAAATTTTGGCGATGTGGACCCGCGCCTTTTGTAATAGCTTAGAATTTTTATTTCTCGCAATATTTTTAACTGTTAACAAATGCATGCAAGAATGAATGGCCTTAAGTAAAAACAAACGCATAGATCACCAATAATGTGACAAGATAAAATATTTGAATCTGACACACAAAATCACACACCACCCCTAGGGTACGCCTCACTGTTGCCTTGCCTCGAAAGGTGATCGTCGAGTAGAGGATGTCTTAGTAAGTCCTCATGATCCAGGAACCTGGCATGAGGGTAGCTTCTAAGGTGTCTTCCCATTGCTCTGGTGATCACCATGTCCCGAACCGCGAATTGACCCGAACACCTCCAACGGTGGTGCTACCTACCTCTCAATGGTGGGATGGCACTACTTTAAAGGACATTTACACAGACGAATTCCTTAGGGTAGGTAGACGACTCTAGATACTTGCTCTAATTTCAAAACAAATCAAAAATACTTTTCACACCGACACTTTTCAAAAAGATTTCAAAGCAATTTTTCAAACACTCTTGAGGACTGATACAAGAGTTATTCCGAAATCTTTCAAAGAAACTTTTTCAAACCCACTCACAATTGAAAAGCAAACATTTTGAAAACACAATGAGCAAGTATCTAAGAGCCCATGGATAACCATGGATAGAAAGGGTGCTAACACCTTCCCTTTCTATAACCTACCTCCCGAACCGAGAGCAATCTCTTTAAGGAATTTTTCTGTGCTTTTATCCTTTCCATTTGGAGAAAATAAAAGACGGTGGCGACTCTTGCTTCCGCGACATTTCGCGAACCAGCGTTAAACAGTCAGTTCCAGATCCACCGATCACAGTATGCTACACTCATTGAGGCTAAACTCTCGCGATGGTTCTGGCCACAAGAAAAGATTGCGATGCTGGAGTTATGACCGATTGAGGGTAGTCGATGATATTGAGATCCTCTAGAACCCGGTTACTTTTGATAGGACAGGTCTTAACCAATGAAACTGAAAGAGGGTAGTACCTAAACTTCATGCTGGCCTAAACTCTAAGGGTTGTCTTGTGTGACTTGTGTGCCTTTAAACTTGACTACTTGCATGCTTGTTATCTGACACATGAGTTCCTTCCAGGTTTTGTTTACGGTCCTTAATCTGGGCTTATAATAGGGTTTACTTACATTGCTCCACGCATAGCATAACATCATACCATCATACCATTGCATACATCCTGCATAAGGACTAACCTATTTCATGGATCTCAAGGGCTTGTGATGCAGGTCATGATGAACCAATATGTCTAGCAAGGGGCAAAGGGGATTTATTTTCCTCTAGCCAGGTTGATGACTTGAGTCAGGGGCTATGACCCACTCGATATGGTGAGCCTTGACTCTTGAAGAAGGACTCTTAACAACATGAAGTTCCTTCAATCAAGATACCAGATTCAAATCTTAACAATTTTCTTGTCTATCCCGCGAGATCCTTGAAAACATCGCATGCATACATACATATCATTGCATTACAGGTACCACTTTTTACAGGTCACTTACCTTCTTCGCTGTTTATTTCAGCAATCATCATGAATCCTGAATCATCCAATGAACAAGCTATCAAGGCCCTTCAGGCCCAAAATGCCCAGTTCCAAGAGATGGTTATGAGCCTAGCCCAGGGTCAACAGGATTTGAAGACTCTGCTTCTGAAAGAGAGGAAGAAGAAGAAAAAGAGGACTGTTTTGTTCAACCCTAGACGCAGATCTAGGAATGAGAATGAGGTTGAGTTGATCACCTCGTCTGTAGGAAAGGACAGTCCCCAAGAGAGAAAGGTTCTTAGTCCCGTGGTCTCCGATAACGAGATGGATTTCAATGATGAACAGTATCCTCCTGCCGAAGACAGGTACAAACAGCTCGAAGACCGGTTAAGTGCTATGGAGATACAGAAAGTACCCGGCCTGGACTTCGAAGATCTAGGTCTATCCTCTGGGGTGGTGATCCCTCACAAGTTCAAAGCACCTGCTTTTGCAAAGTACGACGGGGCTTCCTGTCCTAAGCTGCATCTCAGATCCTATGTAAGGAAGATCCAACCTTACACTACAGACAAGAACTTATGGATCCATTTCTTCCAGGATAGTCTTTCAGGGACTCAACTAGAATGGTTCTATCAGCTGGATGGAACCAGTATTCGTAACGGGGAGGACTTGGCTACTGCGTTTTATAAGAAGTATCAGTATAATTCCGACCTCGCTCCTACGCGTACCAACTCCATGGTATGTCACTAGGGACGGGTGAAGGATTTAAGAAGTACGCGCAAAAGTGGAGAGACCTTGCTGGAAGGGTGCAACCACCTCTGACTGACCGTGAGCTCGTTGACATGTTCTTGGGGACCCTGTCTGGTCCATTCTTCAACCATCGGATTGGAAATTCTTCTGCTGGGTTTATAGATCTGATCTTAATTGGGGAGAGAATTGAAGCTGGTATCAAGTCTGGGAAGATACAGAATGGTGACTCCTCGAACGCTGAGAAGAAACCATCCAAGAAAGAATCTAGTGCTGTCTATGGTTCAAGAGGGCAGAATAGGTCCGAACACCGCCAAGATGTCAACGCAGTAGTTATTTCAAAACCGGCCAGTGCTCCTCAACATCGCAACCAACAAAGGGAAGAGAGACCTAAAAGGCAATTCACTCCCCTCGGCATGACCTTGTCCCAGATATTGCCACAGTTGCTGGAGACCAAGTTGGTAACTCTAAGGGACCCTCCTAAGAATCCCAGCAAAACACCTTCAAAGTACAACCCCAACGCCCGCTGCGCTTATCATTCTGACAGCCTGGGGCATGCTACAGATGATTGTTGGACTTTGAGGAACAAGGTTCAGGACCTGATCGATGCAAAGGAGGTCCAGTTCGAAGCGCCCGAGACTCCCAATATGGTCATTGCTCCCTTGCCAAAACATGTCTAGGATTGAAAAAAACTTTTGTTCATTTGAATGTTCAAGATTGTATTTTTCTTTGATTGTTCAAACATTTTCTTCATGTCAAACTTGGTTATTTCATTAATGCATTACACATGTCTGTTTTGAAGTAATTATTTCGTATTCACTATATTTCAAATTGCTTTCATTTCTTGCGATGTTCAACTCTTGATCTAAAATTCTAAGCCTCTTGAGGGAGGATGACGAAAACGATACCACAATCTACAGTATGCTTTTGAACAGACCCCGCTGATGAGGTACAGGCATTGTTTCAATTCCTAAACACTGGAGTTATAAGGAAGATAATCCCTCGTCAACCCCTTCGAGCCAAAGAAGTAGGAGTTTTTTGTTTTCTTTTCACAAAAAAATTAAAACCCTTAATCATAACCTGGGGCAGGGTAGTCTTCTCAATTGATCCAGGTGCACAGCGGATGACATCAAAGGAGTCCTTCCAAAACAAAATACGATGATGGTTCTGAATAATCATAAAGACAGGCAATCATTATATTTCAGAAATAAAAACCCAATAAGTCAAAACCTATGAAGGAGACTTACAAAACTGGGGCATCCCGCTGACTGTAATCACAAAAGAAACAGTTCAGGCAAAAAACAGGGATAACGAAATCAAAAAGAAAGAGGTCCTACAAATCCTCAACAAAAAAGAAAAAGAAATGACTGCCTATTCAAAATAAACTGTCAGCATCCGAACCATCACCAGAATATCAGGACAAAGACTCAAACAAGGTCTAATGCATGATCAACTGAGTTTAGGTTGGAAGAACATCACGAAGAACGGGTGGGTACAAATATACTTTGAGCCTTTATCCTTTATTTCTTAAACCGTGAACCAGTCCACGTTATAACCCTTAAAAGTCCTAGCTGAAGCATGGGTTAGTTCGAAAGCGTACTGTTACGAAAGGTATCCTGACTCCTTAAGGCTCGCTGTAAAACCTTGAGTTGACATCACATTTTACAAAAATTTGCTTGTTTTACTGAAAAATGCATTTTCAAAAACTTCAAGACAGACATAAGCCTTGCATTCTTAAAATATCATTTGTTTGCATATGACTATTTGTTCGAACAGCAGAGAAATTCGCGCGATGAATATCCAGTGAACAAAAGTCTTCTCAACAAGAAACACTTCCAAGCAAGGGGCACGACATGATCATTGTCCGTCATCTGGGGCAGTTAAGTCAAAGATTCGGAGAATCTCTCAAATGCCAAATGCCAGGGGCAGATCTCCATCTGAGTCACTTGGGGCATTGGACATGAATTCCAAACAACGAATCTTGCAGGATCAAACGAAGATCTTCTGGTGGTATAGCAACACAATGCTACCGACAGTGACAACTCCCTGCATTCTGAGAGCGTGGACATAGTCGAAAAAATACTACGCATAATCAAAGACCCGCTAGGTTGACACACCTAGGCAAAAATAAGGGCTTCCCGGCGAACCAAAAGGGTTCGGGAAAAAATAAGGGATGAAAATAATAAAAAATATGTACACCCGGCAAGTCGAAAACCTGAAAAGGCGGCTTGGGCAAAAAAGGGTATCCCAATGGACTAAAAACCCGAAAGGGCGGTCCAGGCAAAAGTCAGGGATCAAAAGCGTACGACTATGTCCCACCACATCTCGTCACTTGCCTACCAGAAGAAGATTTGTCAATCGGCAGTCATCAAGCACCTCTACAGGTACCTTCTCCCGCAGAAACTGGGGCAATAATGAGTTGTCCGAGCGATCTAGCTGCTCTGTCCACCAAGGTAAGTTCGGCTGAAGGACATGACCAGGATACCTCCACTCCCCACTGAGTAAGACAGGATTCAGCAACACTCTCCCCGAGCAGAGTTGGTCTCCCATCAGCCCCAAAGGGCACAGTATCTCCAGCAAGACAGCAACACTCTCCCCAAGAAGAGTTAATCTACTGTCAGCCTTAAGGAAGTTGGATATCCCCAGAAGATCTCAATATTTCCCAACGGAGTATAGAGATGTTCCTAAGAAAGCATCCTCGGCAGTCTTAATATAAGATTGTTCCCCGGCGGAATACAGACACCCCAGTGGAGCCATTCCCCCAGTACAGTCCAAAAGTTTCCCCAGGAGAGTTGAATCAATCTCCCCAGTAGATTTTGGAAGCTTATCCCCAGTAGATTCTGGAAGCTTGTCCCCTGCAGAATACGAACGCATCTCCCCGGCTTTATTCAAAGGTTATTCCCCACCAGAGCTTATAACTGGGTTATCCTCAGCTTATTACCATGAAAAGATCGTCCTCGGCGAAGTTCTTCCTATCCCCCAGCGGAGTTCATTCAAATTCCTCAACATAACTTATCAACAGAATCCCCAGCGGAGTTATCATCAAATCTCAGCGAAGTATCTCTTCCCACAGAATAATTCCCCGCAGGGTAATCTCTCCACCAAGTTTATTCCCCAACGGAGTCATCTTCTCCTACCGGTTTATTCTTGCAACCAACATCCCTAGCGGAAACAAAGAACTCTACTCTTCAACATCAGCCCAGGATTCAACGAATTTCCCGGCATTCGTCAAGGATTTATTTTCCCAGATGAAGATACATTCATAAACATCACATTGTCATACATCATGATACATGCATATACGCATCATGTCATACAATCTCATTTATGTCGAGAACATCATTGCTTGATCCATATCATGCATTGCATATGACTGACCTTTACCTTTTAGGAAGGATACAGTTAAATGATCAGCTATGTCAAAGTAGACAAATACAGTCAAAAGAAACCAATCCAGTCAAAGAAGACAAGTCCAGTTAAATTAATTCCTAAAGTCAAAGAAGACAGCCCGTCGTTATAGACACCCGTCAATATAGACACCCGTTATTATAGACACCCGTCACTATAGACACCCGTCGTTATAGACACCCGTCGTTATAGACACCCGTCGTCATAGACACCCGTCGTTATAGACACCCGTCGTTATAGACATCCGTCATGAAAGACAACCCGTCATTAAAGACAACCCATCATTAAAGACAACCCGTCATGAAAGACAACTCGTCGTTGAAGACAACTCATCGTTAAAGACAACCCATCATTAAAGACAACTTGTCAGTGAAGACAACCCGTCGTTATAGACATCCGTCATGAAAGACAACCCGTCATTAAAGACAACCCATCATTAAAGATAACCTGTCAGTGAAGACAACCCGTCGTTGAAGACAACTCGTCCATAAAGACAACTCGTCAAAGAAGACAAAATCTCCCCTGGTTCGGTTAAATCGATCCCTAAAGATTTTCTGAGATAACCTGTCAGTAGAGACAACCCATCAACTTTTGAAGTTCCAGATTCGACACCTGTATCTAGCCAGGGCATATATGCACGAAGAATTCCAGATTCGACACCTGTATCCAGCCAGGGCATATCTGTAGACGACCAGTTCCAGATTCGATACCTGTATCTAGCCAGGGCATATCTGGGAGCAATTTATTGTAGATTCGATACCTGTATCTAGCCAGGGCATATCTGCATGAAGAGATTGAAGATCAACACCTGAAACAGGCCAGGAAATTATCTTCCTTTCTCAAGTACGCAAGTTCTTGCTAAGGAATCTCTTACGCGATCGACACCTTCAGATGACATCTGTAAGCCCATCTCCACAACCAGCTATTACACTTCCAAATGGCATCTATAAGCCCATTCCCGACAAGACTCTGTCACATCTCCAGATGGCATCTATAAGCCCATCCTTCTACCCATCATCTCTCTAAATGGCATCTATAAGCCCATTCCCGACATCACATTGCTGATATTTTACTATGCGAGTGCAAATTTCTGAGCACTCTAGTGTTCAATCATCTTCCACCTTCGGATCACGAAAGGCACGCAAGCCAATCTACATCCTCGGGTCTAAGAAGATTGAACAGGGGCAACTGTTGTACCCCAAAATTTGCCCTCCCATATTCTTCAAGATTTATCAAGAATCATCTTCAAATGGTTCAAGATCTCTCAAGGGCTGCACAGTCAAATCACCTCCTAAGCCAGTCAAAAATTAGGGTTTTGGTTCTGTCAAGGAATTTGAGGTTTTCAATGGCTCAATCAAGTCCCATGGGCCTATATACATTGCCAAGCATCTACATGTCAAGTCTCAAGTCTCACAGCATCAAATTGCACAGTCAAAAGCTTTATTTGCTTCACAATCAACTGCAGGGGCAAAATAGTCATTTTGCAGTCAAAAGTCAGAATTTTTGGTCAACATCTTATTTTGAGCACACAATCATCATTTGATAAAGTCTTGATCATGATTCCTCAAGCATGGCTCAAAAATCATCAAAGATGCAAAAGTTACTATTTTTGGACAGTAGAAAAGTCAACTGTATCTTGACCAGGGCATAACGTTTTCATGGTTCATTAGAAAAATCCCATCCAATGCTCATTTTGAAGGGGATGACATTTCCTACAACTCATCTTCACATTCCAAGTCCAAGAAATGCTCTCACAAAAAGTTATCAATTTCTACATTATAGGTCAATTTCAAAAGTCAACAAAAAGGCATTTTAAGTCAAAGACCATAACTTGATATTGGTAAATCCAAATGACATGGGACCAAAGGAATTGGTTAGAGGACTTCAAGACCTTTCCAAAATGTCCAAGAACATGTTCATATGATCAAAATTGAGCAAGATATGCATTGGAGAAGTTGGGAAATTTTTGTGAATTTGCAAAAGGCAACTTTGCTCAAAACACATCATTTTTGCTAATGGGCCTCAAATTTCTTCTTGAATCATTGTCCAAGGCCTATACACGACCCATTGAGATTAAATTGAATTATTTTCTTATTTTTATTAATTATTTGGATTTTTAATTGATTATTAATTCATATAATTGATTTAATTGTAGGAAAATATGAAGATATGGTTTTCAAATCTTTTCATGAAGCAAATATGACCAATATGAGCTGAAGATTTCGTGTGCCAATCAAAGAGACAAGAATATCCAATTTTGGCAAGTTTTCTCTATCAAAAAGAGGCAAAAAAATTTGATTGAAAATCAAATATACAAACATGAATGCAATGGATCTTTGGGCCAAAACTTGACCTAATTCCCTTCCAATACATATGCACAACCTAACCCTAATGCTATTAACGTGCAAATTTCTACAGAGAGCCATAACCATATTCAAAAAATCAAGAACAAAGTCAAAACTGTTTTCTCACTTCCAGGCCATCTCAAGGCAATTTAAGGATTCAAACACGTTGCTGGCATTCTCAGAAACAATTTGCAATCGAAACCAAGCGTTTAACCTTAAGGAATCGCCTCTAACAGATTCACGGTTTGCTTAACTTTGTCAAGATCGAAACTCACATTTTTATGCATCATTGACATGTTATAACCATTGCTTTGCATTGCTAACCCCTTTCTGAAGCTAATGATATAGGTGAATTGCATTGTGGTGTCCTGAAACGGAAATCACCATGAACGATTTCTAGGTTTTCCAAGCTCTAAAATTGGGGTTTTCTTATTGAGGAAAAATCAGACCTTGAGACGCATATGGTTAGATTCGTCAAGGCCAGACGAATCAAACCCAACCCTCGCGCCCTATTTATATAACGCATAGACCTATTCGCTATTTTCCCTTTTTGCAGGTTGTGGGGGTTAAAAACGCCCCTATCTAACCTTGTTTCTTGCAGTTTCAGCGAAGAAGACAATACGTGTTCATGCGTGGTTGGCTGGTTCAAAAGATGGCGCGCGTTTTTTGTTTCCAGCATAAGGATTAATTTTGATATATTATTTTCATTACTTATCTTATTAACAAACGCGTTCAAGTGGCCTAGTGGTTGGTGATTTGTCCAAGAACTATTGGGACCTGGGTTCGATTCCCAGGTCCCCCCAAATAATTGTTTCTCTTTTTTCCAATGCGTTCATGTGCAGGATGATCAATGTTGTCCACCATATGCCCTACTTATCCAAGTGCCAAGTGGCTGGCAAGGCAGATCTGAAGGCAAAGAAGGAGTGACTACCATGCTCCCTAGTCAAAAGTCAACGTAGGCTTGGCTTATTGGGCCTAAAATTTCCAGCAAAACCTCCTAATTGGGTCCATCAATCCCCCTGGTTTACTATCCTTTTTATTTATTTTCTTTTTCCTTTTATTTTCTTTAATAACTATTATTATTATTATTTAATTAATTAACCAATTAATATTTTTCATAATAAATTCAGAGAATAAAAAGTGTAAATATTTTTATTAATTATTATTATTCTTATTTGTTAACTTATTTTGTAAATAAATTCTAATTAATCAACTTAGTTTAAATTAGGTTTAATTTGGACTTTTTTACAATAAATAAAATAAATTAGACTTAGGTTTTCTCTGACTTTTGACTTTTAATTTCTTTTTATTTATTTCATTAAAACATAAAAAACACAAAAAAAACATTTTTTTCTTTTAATTAATTAATTAATTAGTTTAGGGTTAATATTTAATTAAATGCAAAGGACCAACATTTCTTTATTTCTCAAAAGGGTCAAAACCCTAAGGACGTCCTGATTAAATTTCTTTTCGCGCATTATCATTATTTTTTTTATTATATTTGATGTAACTGTTTCCGAGGATGTAATAGTTAATTAGGATTTTATCGCTTTTATTTACCTTTCTCGCATTTATTTTCCAAACGGATTTTGTTTTTGGCGATGTATAGACCCGCGCCTTGTAATAGCGTAGATTTACCTTTCCGCAATTTATTTTCCGCACTCTTAACTGTTAATATGCATGAAAGACTTGTATGACAAATAAAATCAATCCGTAGCTCACAAACGCATGTTCAAAGATAAACATAAACTGAAAAACAACACACATGCACATGCCACTCCTAGGGTATGCCTCACTGGTTGCCTCGACGTGGTCGTCAAGTATATGGTGTTTTAGAGGTCGCCCTCCTGTCTAAAGATCCAGTTGCCTCGAAACAGTGCCTCGGATAAAAGGATCTAAGACATTAGGGTTACCGCTAAGGTGTCCTACCATTTCTTTGGTGACCACATTGTCCCGATAATCGAATTGACTCGAATACCTCCAACGACGGTGCTACCTACTTCTCAATAGTGGGAGAGTACTGTCTAAAGGACTCTTACACAGCCTAATTTCTTAGAGTAGGTAGATTTCTCCTGGGTACTTGCTCTTCCAAAAAACAAAAACAATCTTTTCACACTTACACTTTCAAAAGGTTCTTCAAACAAACATTTCATACACTCTTGAGGACAGATACAAGAGTTACCTAGAAATTTTTCAAACGAAACTTTTCCAAAACCCACATACACTTGAAAAGCAAACAAATTTTTGAAAACATAGAGCAAGTACCTAAGAGCCCGTGGATAACCACGGATAGAAAGGGTGCTAACACCTTCCCTTTCTATAAATCTACCTCCCGAACCGAGAAACATTCTCGAAAAAGGAATTTTGCTGTGCTTTTGTCCTTTCCTTATTGGAGAACATAAAAGACGGTGGCGACTCTTGCTTACCGCGACATTTCACGAACCAGCATTTCAAAATAGTCAGTTCTATTTCCACTGATCATACCATGTTATTTTGTGATCTTATCCTTAACACTTGTGATGTATGTGTTTGCTCTTATAGTAGTAATTAATGTTTTGTTATGTCTTGTGTCAAAATCCAAGGAAAAGGGATAATATTGTTGACTTTTTTTAGTCATAAACATGTGCATTTCTTTAGGTTTACCCTTGTTTGTTTTCATTCATATATTAACCTTGCAATTTTTTATACTCACCCTATATATCCTTATGTACTCTAAAAAACCCTTCTTCACTTAACCCTAAAAAATCTTATTTTTCAAACTTTCACCGCTTTCATATAAAAACTATGACTTTGTGTCATTGCATTTTCAAAACTAATTTTATTTAATAAATGCTTAAATATAGTTAAGCATATTAAAACAATTTTAAAAGACTAAAAGTGACTTAACCTCATCCAAATATTTTTGTCACTTGGCTTTTCAATTTAAAACCTTTTCTTAAAGATATTATATATAAATCCTCTTTATAGTTGAGATATGATTCTTTTATCCCCATAGTAATGATTGAAGCAAATGTTGACTCTTTTGACATGAAGAAATTAGTGGCAACTTGTTGATCTTATATCCAAGTTAGTATCCCTTCCTTTATGATGATGCAAGATCCATCTTCTATTATTTGTTGGGCTATTAGTTGAGCACTCTCCCTAAAAGATGATGAAATATCTCTTATCCTAAAATTAACAACAACAAACTCTTTTGTTATTTTTACCACGAACTATGAGGTTTTGATCCTTAATTGCTACATAGGTATAAGACTATGTATTTCCACAAAAAATATAATAAAACATACTTCTTTTCTCATCATTATAATCATTTACAAGAAAGCAATTTTAAACCAAAAGTAGATATTATAAAAGGTTCCTGTAGAGTACTACAGATACATAGGGTACTAATACCTTCCCTTTCTATAACCTAACCCCCGTACCTTAGATCTCTTCTTTGTGGTTTACTTTTAGTCTTCAATTCTTGCATTGCATGTTTAAACACTAGGGTTTCAATCTTTCCCCTTTTCCTTAGAAATAATAAAGTTCGGTGGTGACTTCTTAAGTCTTTGTGAGTCAAGTTTCTCAATAGCTCGGTCTCCTCGATTTTTCACCGAGACACTATGTCACCGATAACCTCTCTTGCAAGATGTCGCCCTGTCACCAACATCATCATCTTCAACTTCAAAAATTGAGCATTTCCGCCATTAAAGTTTAGCTCAAGATCCCAAACATCGTTCCCGCTGTTATCACAGTCACCACTCACCCGTCATTTCAACTTCTTCTTCGTCTTTTTCAGTTATTACTAATGGATGGGGCTCAAGTTATTTTGAACCTTAGACCCTTTTTGTTATGATATCTCAAACAACATTGCAATTTTGTTTATTTCTGGGTAATTACCATGATAAAAACATAGATGAAACCATAAAAAAAGAAGCAAGGGAGTATTATGGGAGAAAGCGATAAAGAGAATTATTTATGGGCGACGACATTTGTGGCTATGGCAGTTATTTATGGGTGATGACTTTCGTGATCGTGGTTGTGGTGATGTTTCAAGCAGAGATCGACGGCGTACCGATATAGGGCTGAAGGTGGTTTTTGGTTTTATTTATGTTTTTTGTTTTAGTTCTAGTTCAAAAAGTCAAAAGTTGCCACATGTCATTTGTCGCGTCTGCAATTTTCAATCGAATCGGGAATGATAGAGAAAGATATAAGAGTCGTCATCAATGTTATTTATCCCAAGAGAAGGAAAGGAAACACTTAATAAACCTAAAGGAAGGGAAAGAGCATGGTCTCACGACCAAGAGAAAAGGGTAAGGGAGTTGATTACAAAAGGGGAAGGTATTAGCATCCCTCATGTCTGTGGTACTCCATGGGATCCACTCAAGTTTATTCTAATCTAGAGGTGTATAAAAATCTAAGTCCAAAGCTTAATGCTAAAAGGAAATGCATGCAAAGTATATACAAAAGAAAGTTTTTATTAGTTGTGCCTGCCGCAGTTGTGACCCTTTAGTGCTTACGTACCACCCTTTGTGCAATGGGGGATCAGGGCACTCGTAGTTCTTCTAGAATTTTTTTGTTTGTTGTGTGTTTTTATGAGAATGATGTGTTAGACATTCCAAATGTCGGAACACTGACTTGTTGGGTGCTCGTTGAAGAGGCTTAAGTCGTTGAGTTCTCTTCGTATTGAAATGGCACAAACACATTTTCTTAATGAAAAGAGTTTTTAAAATAAAAGCCAAATGGAAAAAGAAGTTAGAATTGGTTTGTGTTTTTGTTGGGAATAATAACTAATTGACCTCAAGAGCGAGATATTTAGCATTTCTCCACTTATTAATGAAAAGAGTTTGAGACTTGAACCACACAAAAGACTGAAAAATGAAAGAGGTCCTCTATGATAAAAAGGCAATCAATCTTCTTCAAGGTGAACTTAGCATGGATGAATTCTTCCGTGTCTCGACATGCAAAACAGTGAAAGAAATATGGGATACCTTGGTACAAACTCATGAAAGAACTGTTGAAGTTAAAAGATCAAGACTAAATACTTTGAGTCAAGAATACGAGTTATTTCGAATGCATCCCAGAGAAACCATCCTTGACTTGCAAAATTGATTCGTGCACTTGACAAATCATCTAAGTGTTCTTGGTAAAACCTTGACGAATGATGAACTAAATCTGAAAGTACTTAGATCCTTAACTAGGGAATGGCAACCAAAGGTAACGGCAATTTTGGAAAAGAAAAGTCTTTCTTCAATGACTTCCGCAACATTGTTTGGAAAACTTCAAGAATATGAAACAAAACTCGGAAAACTTGAAAAGAATGAAAATCAAGAGAAGAAATCCAAGAATATTACCTTAAAGATTGATTCCAAGGAAGTTGAAAAGGAAGATAATATGGAAGAAGATGAAAATTTCATGCTCCTTGTCAAAAGGCTTGATAAGTTCTTTGGTAGAAATGACAAATCCATTTCTCAAGCAAAAAGAAAGAAACAATTTAAGAAAATGGAAGCTTCCACATCAACACAAGAAGTCACATGTTATGAATGCGGTAAACAAGGTCATATCAAGCCAGATTGTCCAAAACTCTCCAAGAAAGGTGGCTACAAAGGCAAAAATGAATTTAAGAACAAAAAGGCCTATGTTGCATGGGAGGATAATGAAATAAGTTCTTCGTCTGATTCTGATAGTGATGAAAGTGAAAATCTAGCAGTGATGGCCTCACACCATTCCGATAATGAAGATGATGTGGTTAGTAATGAATTTTCTCTTTATGATAATGATGTACAAGGTGAAATAGATGAACTATTAAATGAATGCAAAATTCTGTACAAAACTATTTCATCTCAAAAGAAACAAATTTCATCTTTAGAAGAAAAATGTGAGTCTATGGAAAAAGATCTCAAAGATGAAAAACAAAAATTTAGTGAGCAAAAGCAGAATTTTGTATGCAAAATTTGTGAATCACTCTCTTTCCAAATTGTCCAATTAAAAAGAGTTATTGAGAGATATGAAAAAGGTAAAATTGGATTGGAAGGTGTTCTTAGCCAACAAAGATATTCAAATGATAAAAGTGGACTTGGATATTCAATGTTTTCAAAACTAAGTTTTAATAAAACTATCTTTGTTAAGGCTAGTGATCAATCATCCAAAGAGATAGTGAACAAACCTAAAGTAGTTCATCAATATCCTAAAAAGAAAAGATTTGTTAAGAATAAATCTTATCCTCCTAAATATAGAAGTAACTTTGAACTTACTTGTTTTTATTATGGTACTGTTAGCCATACACCTAATGCTTGCTATGTTAGAAACTTTAGTGTAGCAAGTGGGAAATATGTGTGGGTTAAGAAGGGAACTAACTATGATGGACCCAAAGCACATTGGGCACCAAATCAAACTTAATTTTTTTTGTAGGTTTTCTTGAGGACCACTTTATATCTATGATGTTTTGATAAGTGGTGGCTCTAAGCATTTGATGGAATACATACACTAACTTTCAAATCTAGTTCAAGTCCAATGATTATTTCACATATGGGAAATACCTTAAAGGAAGAATTATTGGCATTGGAAAAGTTCATACACTAACTTTCATATCCATTGAATATGTACTTTATGTTGAATAACAAAAGACAACTTCTAAGTAAAAGACAACTTTGTTGAAAAGGCTTCAAATTCATCAAGGATGAATGGTTTATGAAGTCACTCTTGAGGTAAAACTCATAGGTAAAAATTGTTTTTATGTTTATAATTTCATTATATAGTTTAAGTCTTTCCCCATTCCTTTTTGCTAATGACAAAGGGGGAGAAGGTTTAGTATATGTATGTATGTATATTTTTTTGTATGTATGTATATTTGTTTATGCATATTTCCCTTCTTTTTGATAATGTCAAAGGGTGAGAAGGATTTTACAGTTTATGCTTGTGTATTTCCTTGTCTTAAACTTCTAAGGTACTCTTCAACAAGATGAACAATTTCAAGAGTTTCCAACCTTCTCATACAAAGGGGGAGTTATACATCTTAGGGGGAGAAGTATCTTTCCGGAAATAACAAAGCTTCAAGAAAGATTGTTTGTCATCATCAAAAAGGGGAAGAATGTAATATCAAGTTTCTCAAATGATTCTCAATGCACTTTGCTTTCACGAAGACAAACTATATTGGAAAGAAGGCAAAGATGTTGATCAAGCTAAAAGCATTAATGGATAAAAGTCTTTGGTTCAAGCTCTTGGAAAATTTCATAAGGTATAATAACAATTCTTGCTATGAACTTAAGTCTTAGATGCTCAATGATCAAAATAAGTGTTTTTATCTTGTCCAAACTTTTTCTCAAGTTTTCTAAGCAAAAATTCAATTTTCACTTGGGTGCAATAAATTTCCATGTTGGTGCAATCGATTGCATGCTTCACGTTTTCAAAATGTTAGCTATTGTTTCTAAGTGCAATCGATTTGCATATTTGTGCAATTGATTGCTCTCTATCAAATTTTGCTACTATTTTAAAGTGAAATCAATTTACACACATGTGCAATCGATTGCTCACTGAAAATATTTGAATTTTTTTAGCTGTTAAAACCCATGCAATCGATTTGCACAAGGGTGAAATCAATTGCATGCTGAACGTTTTTGAAAATCAATAGCTTTGAATATACCTTTTCATAACACCACTTCATGGAAACGTTTCATTGAAACTTGGAAATTATTCATGATTCATTTGCAAAAATTTATGTTGTGTCAAGGAGGTGCTATGAACATATTAATACTGAATTTTCAAAATCATTTTCACCTCTTCCAATCAATAGTTTCTAAATTTTAAAATATTAAAACTCAAGCTTTTTCTTCACTTTCACACACAAAGTTTTTCTGCACATTTTCATATATTGTTAAATAGAAAACTTTGAGCATTCTATAGTCTGGAGTCATTGTATATTATTGTTATTGGAAGATAAGATCAAGTCATTGATAAAATCACTCAAAGTGATTATTTCACTACAAACTCTATCAATCAAATATTGTTATACACTTTCTTATTTTTCAATATTATTGAAAATAAGTTCAAGTGGTTTTGTAATCTTGTTTTTCCAGGATTGTTGGATACAAGTAAGGTCACCTTGAGAGGATTGTTCTCATTGTTGACTTAGTGAAAATCTAAGAGGATTGTTCTTGGTCCAAGTGGATTTTTCTTGGTGGTTTTATTGGTTAGAGTCTTGTATAGAAGGACTAGGGTGTCTTGTCTAGAGATCTAACAATAAGGAAATCTCTTTCATGTTGAAAGGGGACTGGAGTACTCTCGGACTGTAAGGGGAGGCATGATACATCTTTGTGTTCTTTACTTTTCCGCATTTACCGCTTTCATCACTAGTCATAAACCAGAAAAGAAAGAAACACATTTGTAAACTCATGCACTTAACTAGAAAAATAATATCCATCATCACTAAAACTAGAATAATTTTAAAAGTCCTAATTCACCCCCCCCCCCTCTAAGGCGCACTCTTATACTTACAAAACATGCTTATAAAGGTAAGGCTACCAGTCATGCATCTCTATCCTACTTCTCATGGAAAGATTAATTGAAAACGACGCAAGAATAAGAACTAAAGAGAGCTATGATGATACCAAACGGAGAAGGTCCATTGCCTCTTCATACGCGCTCAATAAGATCAAAAACTTGTGGGAACTTTGCATATGATCAACCAAATTAATACACAAGCGAACAAGGGTCGCGTCAATAATCGATCATGAAATCATGGCAAAGGTAATAGCAAAATGATTAATATCATGAAAAGTATAATTGGAATGCTTGGTGTATAGATCAAGGGAGTTTAATCGGGTTATAATTATCCAAAGGCTATGCTTGATTAATCTCATGAGAACAAGTGATCCTACTCTCAACTATGAGACCCTCTTGCATGGAACACTTGGTATATGGACCAAAGTGATTGATTTGGGTTATGATTAATCAATGCAAGCAAAGGCTTCGACTAATCTCATGACAATATCCATGCCCACTCTCAATTATGAAACCCTTTAGGAAATCTTGGTATATGGACGAAGAGGAGAGAAGATAAATTCCAATTATTGAGATAAGGAGATGAAAGCTAACTCAAGATAAAAATTAACCAAGCCCATACAAAAGGTGGCTATATGGATGCTCCTAGAAAGTGGGACTAGCGTGTTGCTAGTTGTCACCATTGGAAAGCCCATGACCAAGCTATGAATGTGTGCGAGTGTGCATTTGTAAGTGTATACCTGTTTATTGATGAGGGACCCAAGAGGAGGCCATGTGTTCTAATCGAATGATATATGCATAATTAAGCGATAATTAAAACACACAAAGAAATAAATCCTAAGCTATTACAACCATATGGTAATGGGGTTACAAGTTTATGAATGATGATGAATCGAATCAAGAGTTCGAATAAAGTCTAAATAAACAAAAAGTACAACCCCATTAAAAATTAATTTAAACAATTTATTAAATTAAATAATTTTATTTAATAAAATTAATTAATAAATAAATTAATAATATTAAATATAATTTCTCAATTTAATTAATTATTCAACCAATTAATTTTTTTTAATAAAATGAAAGTAAATATAACTACACAAGAGAAATAGAAAGAAAATTAAATGGGCATGCAATTGAAGAAAACAAGGGGTGAGAATAGAATCAAAGTCTACAGCCCAAAGAGGAGGTGTGTGTGATCTAGTGTGGACGTCTTAGGAGGGTGCACAATGAGGAGCGCGCTTATGGATCGTTGGATATTGTTGTTGTTGATCAGATGACAA